>JAGTTH010003510.1:0-14047 GCA_022606485.1 Agraylea sexmaculata | reverse complement strand
CAATAAATAGGGTCCAAATCTACATATTTGAAAAGAGCAAAAATGTGGCTTTTATTATGGAATTTTTTGCCAAAAGTGCCGAAAAGTGGCAAAATGGCATTTGGCGGACTATGATAAGACGCGTCATTTCATTTTTTATAAAATTATAATCGGTTATTAAAAAAATTCAATACGATAAGGGGGCGGAACTGCAAAAAAATATGTTTTGCTTGTATCCAATAAGAATGCCAGACAACTGGGTGTATAGATATCAAGATGGCGGGCCAAGCAGACGAGTCAGAGTGAGACAATTAGTGTTGTTCATCTGCTTGATCCGCCATCTTGATATTTATCATCCACTTGTCCGGATTTCTTATAAATATCGGCGGTGTCGTGTTAATCCGGAAAATACATTAAATAAATTAATTAATTCGAATGTTGCTGATGATGATGACTTTGACAGAGGCAACACTAATTTTCTCAATCAGACTCGTCTGCTTGTTCCACCATATTGATATGTGTACATCCACTTGTCTGACATTCTTATAAATTAATAACGATTAGACTTGAAATTATTTGACTATGGAATTGATCATTACCGCCGATAAGAATGCCAGACAACTATCAATATGGTGGACCAAGTAGACGAGTCTAAGTGAGACAATTAGTCTGTATTCAATATATTACTGCAAAGAGAGTGTGTGTATTGGTGCGTGTACGAATAGAGCTTGTGGAATTGATCGCCGATAAGAATACCAGACAACTATCAATATGGCGGACCAAGTAGACGAGTCTGAGTGCGACAATCACGGCCTAATTGCAGCCAGCGTATACAAATAGACCTTGGAAAAATTGGTGTACACCAGCTCTATTAGTATACGCACTAGACGCACACACTCTCTCATTACATTATTATATTAAATACGGCCTAATTGTCTCAATCAGACTAACTGTAACTGATGGGTCTCAATTAGTCCTATTGGAATAAACTCTTTACTCTTTTGTCTCGTTTGCTTAAAACAGTGAATCACGCAAGTTATCAGCTATTTTTTTTATAATAAATTAGTTTATACTATAGTGATTATTACACTTGCTGATATTTAAATCTCGCTTCTGAATAATAATCTTTGGTGATTTAATGTGGAAGGGGGTTTATGCACTACTAGGCGCCTTCGACTGATACCACCGATTTTAGAATGCCAGACAACCGGATAGATAAATATCAAGAAGGCGGATCAAGTAAACGAGTCTTAATTAATTGTGTGCATATGGCCGTTCCGCTCCGAAACTGTTCTTAAAAAATATCGAAATTACACTGTAAATATAATACAATTTTGCGGTGTGAATAATCACGGCCGTCTCAACTCAACTGAGAATGTATGCTTTTTCCGACTGTATTTAAATTATTAATTATAAATGTATAAAAAAACGCAATGTATAAATGTCACACGCATACTTCGAATTCGATATTCGAAATATGTTGCAAAACAAAATGGTGTCGATTTTCTATTTTCAAATCCCTGCGGTTTTAAATAATGTATATCGTTTAACTGAGGTAATTTAATGAGGTTTGTTCGTCGGAAAAGTGCAAATAAAACGTGTATAATGAGCAAATATTTAAGTGTGAAAGTGTAAATATAATATTAAGGGAGACAGACAATGTGAATATTTTCACATTTACAAAAATACGTACGAGGAAATGGAATTAAACAATGAGTTGGAATAAAAACTCGATCGGAAGTGAAATGGCGATATTGAAAGTGAACGCGTGCGAGCGAGACAGATATATTATAACCATTATTTAGTTAAAAATATTATTAATATTTAATCACTTTATGAGTTGTGCGATAATTGCTTAAATATCGATTTATTCCCATATATTAATGTAAAAAATAGCTTTTATTGAGTTGAATTAATTTTAAGGTATTTAATTGATTTTATTAAATTGGAAAATAAACGGCGTTATTCTTTTGTTTGTATCGATTTAATTGATATTATTATGTTTTTTTTATATTGAATTTAAATGATAAATTTAAAGAAATATAAATTTGGGTTATTCAATTTATTTATTTCAATTTTTAATAATATCGAGTTACGAGAAAAAAAAAATCTTTTGTTTTGTTTTTATCGATTTAAATGTTTTTTTTTGTTTGTTATTAATTTGTATTGGGTTGAATTAATTTTAGGGTATTTAATTGATTTTATTAAATTGGAAAATAAACGGCGTTATTCTTTTGTTTTTATCGATTTAATTGATATTATTATGATTTTTTTGTATATTGAGTTGAAATGATAAATTTAAAGAAATATAAATTTGTGTTATTCAATTGATATATTTCATATATTTGAATTTTTAATAATATCGAGTTACGAGAAAAAAACACTATTCTTTTGTTTTTATCGATTTAAATGTTTTTTTTTTGTTATTAATTTGTATTTGATTGAATTAATTTAAGTGTATTTAATTGATTTTATTAAATTGGAAAATTAACGGCGTTATTCTTTTGTTTGTATCGATTTAATTGATATTATTATGATTTTTTTGTATATTGAGTTTAAATGATAGATTTAAAGAAATATAAATTTGTGTTATTCAATTGACTTTTTTTCATATATTTAATGTTTAATATTATCGAGTTACGAGAAAAATCGACACTGTTCTTTTGTTTTTATCGATTTAAATGATTTTTTTATTATTAATTTGAATGATTTATTCCATATATTTAATCATTAAATTTTTTTTTTATTTAATACGACTTTTTCATCGATTAAATTAATGTTAATAAAACATACAATTATTTGTGAAGCATTTAATTGTTTTATTATAGATTTATGTAATGTTTAGAGTTTTTATTTAAAAAAATACGCCTATATTACTTGTTTACTTTGCAGAAATCGGCTGTGATTGGTAATATCGTCATTTGAGGTTTGACATTTGACAGTTATTCGGTAGTATTTCTTTAGTTTGATACAATTTAAATTAAATCTATGTATGTATGTGTGTTTTATCAAGATTTTTTCCTTATTTTAATGTCGATCTTTTAAAAAGTATCCGGAGTCGCTTGCGAAAATTTCTCAATGCGGGATTTCCGTTGGTTTATTGCATAAAGCGAGAAAACAGGTTCGTTCGAAAATGCATATATACATAATTACAAGCGGCTAGTTCGCAAGCTTGCTTATTCACTAGCGGCTAGTCTGCTATTGAGGTTACACGCATACATACTCGATAAAGCGAGAAACTCGAGAATGCGGGACAGGGACAGACTTACGGAGAAAGCTCCACGCAAGAGTGAGATGGATGAATGATTGCAACTCTTCTTACGCAATTTTGCAGTTCGTCAGTGCATTTTACGGACACGCGCAGGGTTGCCACAACCATGCACTTTTTAATTATTTATTTATTTACGCTCCGAGGAGTTTGTTATTTTATTTAGAGGGTTTTTTATACACAACAACGTGTTAATCGCTGTCGGTGATCTTAACTATTACTAGTTCCACACGTCACCGACTTAATAATCAGTATTTACCACACAATACACAAAATCAGAGTAAACCTGGATCCAGACGATCTATGGGGATTTTATTAATAATATTCCCGATCTCCCAGTCGTGATAACCGATCAAATCAATTAAAAAAATGATTTCAATCTATGACCATGGCCCCCTTATCCCCTGAGATATTAAGCTGGTTAAATTATAACAGTTGATATGATGTTAGTATTGTTTAATACTGTTCGTTTAATTTGCGAAGTTCAATTAAAGACATATTGTATAAATATTATTATAATTATCGTTAAAATAGTATAATACTACAGTGTAATCTCAATAATCCGATATAAATGGGAAATTTCCGGATTATCAATGTATTAAGAGGAAATATACTAAAATTTTATTAATATTATTCCCGATCTCACAGTCGTAATAACCGATCAAATCAATTTAAAAATTCTTGACTTGAGTGGTATTTGAACCCGCGACGACAGTATTTGTATCAAGGCCTCTTATCCCCTGAGCTATTACGCAGGTTATATATATATTATAAATAAATAAATACCATGACGCCTTCCCTATTGACGGGAGTCCCTGTATAAGGGGTTGGCCAGGACACCTTGTCCTTTACGGGAGAATATAGTAGAGGTGGTTTCTCAGGCCACCACCAAGCAATGAGTCCTTCAGATCTAATAGATCTACCAAGTGACTCCGGTGCCGTGAATCTAACTCGAGAGTAACATTGCATGTGTTATACTCCCGTAAAAGCCATGGTGGCCTGGCCAACCCCCCAAGTAATGGATTCCCAAGCATACGTCACCGTAAATACGATAGTAGAGTTACTTATCTACACTTATGATCGGTTTTTTGTTAGTCAATGCCTCGTCTGAGCAGTGAAGGCACTAATTAACAAAATCAATTACCGTCTTTACGGTGTTGACGGCGACGCACGCCTGGGAATCTCAAGGCGTCGCGGTATTTTTTAAAACACACTGTGGTATATTTAATTAATGTACATATTGTTTGGCTTGTTTGGGAGCTTAGCTTATTACACCTTAATTCTGTTACGTTGTGTTTTAATACTTGTACTTTATGTTTTAATATTTGTATCTTTTATATTTTCTGTTATGTCAAAAAAAAGCTCCTATGAGCGTTTATATGTAAATAAATAAATAAATAATAGTTTTAAAAATATTTATATACGGTCAATCTGAGGTACTTTAACTAAATACTTGTTTATTAATTAAGATCTTTGCTGACTGTTTGCATTTCAAATGTGTATATTGTTCAAATAAATAAATTAAATTAAATACTTGTTGCACAACCCTATTTATCGGTCGTCCCTACAAGTACTTTCTTTCACATTCCCCAAAGACTCGTTTGCATCTTCGAACGACTTGTTCACTTTTAATTTTCATTGTTTTAATGTATTCACGACAGACCCCGTGGCACAGTGGCTGCTGTTCTGTGGTTCAGGAGTCGTCAACCTTCGTGATAAGCCGGAGTCATCATCATCAGGAAGGAAATAACTGGACTTCTCACAGACGGGGAAGTCAAACCAGATCATACACCGGTTATATATAACTTATTTAGTGCGAAAATGTTTACTATCACTGTCTCTAATGAAATACATATTTTTAAAGAAATTTTGCTAGTATGCATATTTTACAAAAATAAATATAAATTTTACAATGGAAAATTTTTATGATACCATATGTGGTTAAATATTACTAATAAATAATCAAATCAAAGAAAATGGTGCAAATTCTATATGATATTCTTCTGTGCAGTATATTATTTAAATAAATGATAAATACGGGTTATAATAATTACTTAAATAAATGAAAAATGTGGGTAAATATTAATAATAAACGATAGATCAAGGAAAATAGTGCAAATTCTATACTAATATTGTTGTGTGCCTCTGTGCAGTTTATTATTTTAAATTAATTAAATAAACAATGAATACGAGTAAAAATAATTATTAAAATGAAATAGATCATTAGTAAGCTTTATATTTATAACGATAAATGCGGGTAAATATTATTAATAAACGATAGATCAAGGAAAATAGTGCAAATTCTATACTAATATTGAATTTGTTGCATTCTTCCGTGTAGTTTGTTATAGTAAATTTATTGAATAAACGTGTAATACGGGTAAAAATAATTATTTAATTATACTCAATGATTAATATACTCCATAATACAAACGATAAATGCGGGTAAATATTATTAATAAACGATAGATCAAGGAAAATAGTGCAAATTCTATAATAATATTGAATTTGTTGAATTCCTCTGTCTAGTTTATGATTGTAAATTATTTAAATAAACGATGAATACGAGTAAAAATAATTATTAAAATATAATAAGTCATTAGTAAGCTTTATATTAATAACGATTAATGTGAGTAAATATTATTAATATACGATAAATAGAAGAAAATAGTGCAAATTCTATACTAATATTGAATTTGTTGAATTCCTGTGTCTAGTTTATGATTGTAAATTATTTATATAAACGATGAATACGGGTAAAAATAATTATTAAAATAAAATCAATCAATATTATGCTTTATATTTATAACGATAAATGCGGGTAAATATTATTAATAAAAGATAAATAGAGGAAAATAGTGTATATTCAATACTAATATTGAATTTTTTGCATTCTTCCGTGTAGTTTGTTATAGTAAATTTATTAAATAAACGAATAATACTGATAAAATAATTATTTGAAAAAATCAATGATTAATATACTCCATAATACAAACGATAAATATTATTAAAAAACGATAAATCAAGGAAAAAAGTGCAAATTCTATACTAATATTGTTGTGTGCCTCTGTGCAGTATATTATTGTAACCTATTTAAATAAACGATGAATACGAGTAAAAATAATTATTAAAATCAAATAAATCATTAGTAAGCTTTCTATTAGTAACGATTAATGTGAGTAAATATTATTAATATACGATAGATCGAGGAAAATAGTGCGAATTCTATACTAATAACAATGGACGCTGACAGGGCTAAATATTTTTATTCTCAATAAATTCCTTAAATAAATGATGCATTTAAGTAAAAATATATTTTAAAATATAATCAATAATTAGTAAGCTTTATATTTATAACGAAAAATGCGGGTAAATATTATTAATAAACGATAGATCGAGGAAAATATCCATTGATATAGACGTAACAATCCTATAATGATATTCAGGGGTATGAACTCTAGTCAATTAATTGTATGCATAAATTATGAAATAGTATTATATAATTTCAATTACCTATTTAATACTTGACCCGTGAATGTGCGGGGGAAGGCTGAGCATACTTACATATGAATATTCTCCCAATTAACATATTATAGCGTGTTTAAACAAGCAGGTTAAAGATAAGGGTCAAGGCTTTTATACTATTATAATGTGTAAAAAATATTACCTTAATAAAGAATTTACCGACACCATCGATATAAGAAGGCCGGACAAGTCATCAGTAAATGTCTCATCATCTTGGTCCCCCATCTTGATATTTATACATCCAGTTGTCTGGAATTCTCATCGGCGGTAACGATTATACTCGTAAAACATTTAGTTTAAATTGGTTTTTGGTGAATAAATGATAATAATTTTATAAAATAAATAAATGTGATATTTTGATATCTTATTTATTAATTGTATAAATGTCTATAAGTCTAACCTAACTTACAACAAACGGCTGTGATTAATGATTTTGTCATTTTTCGGAATGGCCAAATAAAAGCTGCTGCTTTAAGTAAGAGCTTGTTTGAAGTTTTATTATTTTTTCAACATTGTAATAAAATAAAATTGTTTCAATTTGTGGTCACCCTACAGCAATCCCCCGGTTAATTCAATGATTAGGTTCTGTATTTCTTAATAATAATATTTTAAATAAGGTCGTTCCCATTAAATCCACCTTTCTCGTATGCAAGGTCGATCGTTGAGACTACAAATTGCAAAATATATTTCCCGCATTCATCGTATATTTTAAATCGGAAATTAATTTACTTTTATTCCCATATAAAATAATTAGGAGGTATTATAGCATATATTATACATTAGTATAGAATTTGCATTATTTTCCTCGATATATTAATTATTACGAATATTTACCCGCATTTATCGTTATTAATATAAAGTATACAAATTATTTATTGTATTTAACAAACATTTTTTATCTGTATTCATCGTTTATTTAACAAATTCATTATTATAAAACATGCACAGCCATTACCACATCAGTATTAGTATAGAAATTGCATTATTTTCTTCGATATGTAGTTTATTAGTAATATTTACCCGCATTTATTGTTATTAATATAAAGGATACTAACCATTCAATTTATTTTACTAATTATCTTTTCCCGTATTCATCGTTTATTTAACAAAATCTTTAGGTATTATAAAGTTTGCAGAGTAATCACCGCATCAATATTAGTATAGAATTTCCACAATTTTCTTTAATCTATCATTTATTAGAAATATTTATACGTATTAATTGTTATTAATATAAAGTGTACTAATCATTGATTATATTTTAATAATTATTTTCACCCGTATTCATCGTTGATTTAATAAAAGTATCATATAAACCCATGCAATAGCATATAATCACTACATCAATACTAGTATAGAATTTTCATGATTTCTCTTAATCTATCGTTTATTATAAATATTAACCCGCATAAATCGTTATTGATATAAAGTAAACTAATCATTGATTATATTTTAATAATTATTTTCACCCGTATTTATCGTTGATTTAATAAATTTACTATAATAAACCACGCAGTAGCATATAACGACTACGTCAATATTAGTATAGAATTTGCACAATTTTACTCAATCTATCGTTGATTAGAAATATTTACCCGCATTAGTCGTTATTAATATAAAGCGTGCTAATGATTAATTGCATTTTGAAAATTAGCTTTTCCCGTATTCATCATTTATTTAATAAATTTATTATAATTAAGCATGAATATAACCACATCGATATTAAAATATGTAGAATTCGCATATTTTCTCCCAATCTATTGTAAATTAAGAATCGATTGTTACAAATATATAGATTTTTTTGCAATAGTCGTTTATTCTTAATAATATTACAATAAACCTAACAAAAGCATAACTGCATCAATATTAATAAAGAAATTGCATTATTTTTCCTCAATTTATCGTTTGCATTTATTATTGTTTTTCCCGTATTCATCGTTAATTCATCAATCATGCAAACATAACCACATCAAAATTAGGTAATATAGAATTTGTACTATTTTTCTCGATCTATCATTTATTAATAATAATTACATGCATTTTTCGTTATAAATATAATGTATGTTATGAATAATTATATTTATTTGATATATTTATTATTAAAAAGCATGCAGATATTAGTATTAGTATAGAATTTATACTATTTTCCTCGATCTATAGTTAATTAGTAATATTTACTGGGATTTATTGTTATTTATATTTACTATACTAATGATTGTTTGTATTTTGATATTTATTTTTACCCGTATTCATCGTTATATAAATAATTAACTTTATCAAAATACATTTAAAAATTTCAATATAAGAATAGAATTTTCACCATTTCTCTCGATCTATCGTTTATCAATAATATTTACCCACATTTATCATTCTTAATATAAATATTACTAATTATTGAGTTTATTTAAATAATTACTTAACCATTAATCATCGTTTATTTAATAAATTTATTATAAGAAACTATGCAAAGGAATATCATTTAGAATTTTCACAATTTCCCTCGATCTATCATTTATTAATAATATTTACCCACATTCATAATTATTAATATAAATTGTACTAATATATCATTGTATTGTATTTTAATAATGATTTTCACCCGTATTTATAATTTATTATAAATAATTTATTATAATTTATTAATTGTAGTTTATTAAATTTACTATAATAAACTACACAGAGGCGCACAACAACAAAAATTTTATATATAATTTGCACTATTTTCCTCGATCTATCGTTTATTAATAATATTTACCTAAATTTATGCTTTTTAATGTAAAGCTTATTAACGGTTGAATTTATTTAAATAAATAAATTACCTGTATTCATCGTTTATTTAATCAATTTATTATAAGAAACTACGCAGAGGGATATTATTATAGAATTTTCACTATTTCCCTCGATCTATCGTTTATTAATAATATTTACCTACATTCATAATTATTAATATAAATTGTACTAATGATGTATGGTATTTTAATAATTATTTTCACCTGTATTTATAATTTATTTATTAAATTTACTATAATAAACTACACAGAGGCGCACAACAACAAAAATTTTATATATAATTTGCACTATTTTCCTCGATCTATCGTTATTAATAATATTTACCCACATTTATCATTATAAATATAAAGTTTAATAGTGATTGATTTTATTGAAATATTTATTTTATCCGTATTCATCGTTTATTTAAGTAATTTATAATTATATACTACACGGAAGAATAATAACGAAAAATATTAGTATAGAATTTGCACTATTTTCCTCAATCTATCGTTTATTAATAATATTTACCCACATTAATCGTTATAAATATAAAGTTTATTAATGATTGTATTTATTTTAATACTTATTTTGGCCCGTATTATTAGTTTATTAGTAGTATTTACCCACATTAAGTTTGAAAAAAATGTAGGTGGGTACATACTGGTAACACTGAACGTTATACGCGATCACTGTATCCTCGTAATAAGAGAGTATTGTGTAATGGTCACCCATGCACTGACTCACCTTTGGCTGTAGTACTATCGAACCTGTGACCACAACGAAGTACGGACACCAACTAACGAGCCACCTGCAATGAAAGGTAACTTTCGATTGCATCAACCGGCACTTCCCACCACACTATTATACAACACTTCACTGACCATGGAGGTGCACTATCGCTTTTATCACAAATGTGGCTCTGATTGGTCGGATGTATTCCTTATAGACCAACTGCCACATTTGGCTCAGGGAATAAGACGGTTTTTTTATTCAAAACAACGTATTTGAGTTTGAAAATTGTACTTATAAATAGTCTCGATAACTTGACAATTTTTTTAAAAATATTTTTTTTTAGAAGCGCCTGCCAGTACATAAACCCCCTCCCATAAAACGCCATCGCCAATATCGAAAAAATATTTGACAATTACAACAGTAGTTTTGACTAGACTCTAATATTCTACTATTTTAACGATAAATTCGCAAATTAAATGAACAGTGTTGCCATACGATACTAACATCATAATATTACCAGCGTAATAGCTCAGTGGATAAGACGCTACAATACAGTGGTCATGGGTTCAAATCATTTTTTTTTAATTGATTTGATCGCTTATTACGACTGGGAGATTTGGAATAATTTTAATAAAATCCCGATCGATCGTCTTGATCCAGGTTTACTCTGATTTCCTGTATTGTAAGGTAAATACTGATTATTAAGTCGGTGACCTGTGTAACTAGTAATAGTTAAGATCACCGACAGACAATTAACACGTTGTTGTGTCTAAAAGAAAAATTGTGAATAATTTAAATAAAATCCCGATAGACTGCCTTGATCCAAGTTAACTCTGATGTCCTGTATTGTAAGGTAAATACTGATTTTTAAGTCGGTGACCTGTGTAACTAGTAATAGTTAAGATCACACATTGTTAACAATCTGAATTTACAAATATATATATATATATATATATATATATATATATACATATTTATATACATATATATATGTATATATATTTATATATATATATATATGTATATATATATATATATATGTATATATATTTAGAGAGAGATATATATATATATATATATATGTTATATATATTATTATTATATATATATATATATATATATATATATATATATATAAAATTATAAAAAAAATAATTAAAATCCAGGTTATACATTACAAGATCAAATGAAAAGCCGACAATAATTTGCTCATTGGCTCTCGTGTTTTTTTAGATTTTTAAGAACTTAATAGATAATATATTAATCGATCAAAAATATTATTTTATGTGCTTTCATCGAATATTATAGAGTTAATGCATAGTTAGTGGAATTTTAAGCATATTCAGAGCAAACAATCTTGGATTTAATCAGGTCACCCTTGCAGATTTGATCCGTGCACTATGTAGTTTAACTTATTAATTATGTCGCAGTGATTTGATTGTAATGTCGGCCTTTTGCAAAATCAACTTTCTTAACGCGTTGTATAAATACAACCGGACATTTTACAACGCGTTCGTAATATCGAGAACATACATACATACATACATACATACATACATACATACATAGCACTGGAAGTATCCAGAATATAATTTTATAATTTAAGCCATTTTATTAAGAGATCTAAAAAAATATTAATATAATAATAATATTTATAAATAAATTGTTTATTATTATAATTATTTTAACTTCATATAAAGACATTGGTTTACTCTGATTCTTTGTATACAGAGATTATCATAACCAAAGCTCGGCCGAGAGGGTGATAAAACCGATTTTCAATACTTCAAAATTGTAGAGCGCGACTTACATTTTTATAATATTGCTTTATTATTTATATCGGATATTAACAGAATAATAACGTAATCTAAAGTGTTTATTTACCAGCATTTGGTAATTTGCTTACTTTTGTTCCTACAGGGTGATAAACAAACCTCAGCCAAGAGGATAGAAAAACAGTTTTTTGATTGTTCACAATTGTGGAGCACTGCGCGGCTTAAATTTTTATAAAATTGCTTAAATATTTATATTGGATATTAACAGAACAATAATTGAGTTTTCATATAAAAATACATTAAGACGTAATCTAAAATTTAATTTACCAGCATTTGGGAATGTGCTAACTTTTGTTTCTACAGGGTGATAAACAAATCTCAGCCAAGAAGGTGGAAAAACAGTTTTTTGATTGGTCACAATTGTAGAGCACTGCGCGGCTTACATTTTTTAAATATTTATATCGGATATTAATATAAAAATATTATAACATATTTTAATAATTGGGTTTTCACACAAAAATAATATAAGATGTGATCCAAAATTTACCGCAAACGGTTATGATCGGTGATATTTTTACATAAATGTGACCCAAAGTTATCTTATTTAAAAGTTTGTCATTTTTTTTCTACAAACTATTAAAACAGCATTTGGGAATGTGCTTACTTTTGTTCCTACAGGGTGAAAAACAAACATCGGTTAAGAGGATGAAAAAACAGGTTTTCAAATGCTAAACTGCGCTACATACATTTTTATTTACTTATATTACAACATAATAATATAAATTATGTACTATTTTTAAATAAATAATAATATATATAATTGCCTTAACTGTGTGTATGTTATATGTCTGTCTGTCTGTATGTCTGTCTGTGCCGACCACCTTAAATATCCTCAGCGTATACAGAGTCGCCATATACAGAAAAATAGTCCTTAATATATCAGGGTACAAGCATTAAAATTCCGTGTGCTCTTAAGTCTTTATGGAACTGAGCCATATATTCAAAATGGAATAGAATATTTGGTAGTGAGACTGCATTTAAATTTGTTGATTATTGAAGATATGAGAAAGTAGCCCTTAATATGTATCGAATACCTTCGAGATATCGTATACTTTCGTTTGAAATATGTTTGCTGTCCGTATTGTTCGTAATTGTATGAAACGTAAAAAAATATAATTGGACATTTTCGAAATAGTAAAATAGTCCTATTTGACCGGCAACTAATGTAGATTCATCCATTATCTATAACACGTTTCATGTCTCTGTCAATAGAAGGTAGTTAATCGTAATCTGTAAAATTTTATATATTCAATTCAATTTTTTTGACACATGAAACGTAGTGTTGCCAGGTCTATAAATAATTCAATTTAAATATTTAATCATAATTAATACATATCTAAAATCTCGAAACCGGTATTTTAATGATAATATTATTAAATTTATTTCAAAATAATTTTAAAGATATTTAATAATGCATAATAAATGAAAATTCTCAAAAAAAGTATTTATCGGGAGACTCGCTTTTTAAATATTGTGATGAGTGTTGTCATCATATGAAAACCGCGTTATATTATTTTATTAATAATTTTAATAAAATTTCAAACTTCTTTCGAATGAAAAAACAAACAACGTTATTAATCTTCGTATTAAAAACAAATCAGAGCATTTAAAAATATTAAATAATTTCATAATATTGTTAGATGTATTTAATTTGATTACATTTTCATACTTCATTTTTAAAATCAAAAATTTCTTCTAATCGATAAAAAAAACACTTTAAAGCAAAAATGAAATCAAAACTCAAAGATAAACGTCCTATTAAAAAACCAGGCAGAACATAAAAAAACATTAACAAATTGAAAATTTCAATTAAAATTACCCTAGTACTAAATAATAATGAAATAAAAATTAATAAAAAAGTTAATTAATAATGAAAATCGTTGCAGAGCTCGAATACATCAAAGCACTGCATTACACCCACTTGGACTAGGTCTGATCA
>JAGTTH010003509.1:0-23778 GCA_022606485.1 Agraylea sexmaculata | reverse complement strand
CCGCAAATTACTGTAGATTGAATTAAATACCTGAATTGATCGAATGAGACAGGGATTTTTAATCATCACTTGGGAAAGTGGAGAACGCAACAAACTGAAAGCCATTTTCTCTAAAATGTACACAAAAAAATGATTAATTAATCAAATTACATAAACTCTTAACTAAACTGGGCTGATATAAATTGGGGAAAGATTGTGTGACTGCAAGTAAATTTTCACTCCTCACGTACAATTATCATGCATTCATAGGTTGTGAACCTTTTTTAAAATCATTAATTAAATTAAATATATATTTGACAAGTTCCATTCATTGGCTCGAATAATTTATACAAGTTGACAATTATAGCCGAATACAGACAGACGACTCACGGAATAAATCTTAAAATTTAAAAATTACAGATTTGGTACAACAGAAAGTGAAATTAGTTCCTAGAGAAGTGACAAAAAAATGCGCGCACTGGATATTCATATATTTCCACCACATAATTATATTTATTAATAGTCAAAATCCACAAATAAAAAGGTTTGCCACATTATCTGCGTATTGCAAATCGATAATTGTAATATTCGATGCAGGTTTGATAAATAATCTGATATTTCGGCCGTTGATAACACCTGTGAAAACATCTAAATATCACGTAACCCTTGTGCGAAATTATGATTACAATACAATGTATTTCTAAACCCAAATAAATCTATAAATTTAGAGACTGTTTATTTATTTAGCACGTCATTTATTTGCAGGTGGTCTGTACGTGACAAAATAGTGTTTCATGGATTTTAGGGGCAATAAAAGTTGGCGCCTGGATATAAAAAATGACGACAAAACAAACTATCTTTTTAAAACTATCTTCTATTAAACACAATAAATACATTGCAGTTCAAACCAAAAACAATTTCCATGTTGAGTAATTAATTATTAACATTTCATGACCATTGAGTTTGACATCTGCTTTACATAAAAA
The DNA here is from genome assembly GCA_022606485.1 of Agraylea sexmaculata. NCBI lineage: Eukaryota > Metazoa > Arthropoda > Insecta > Trichoptera > Hydroptilidae > Agraylea > Agraylea sexmaculata. The sequence continues at coordinate 22,813 of JAGTTH010003509.1, read as the reverse complement.
ACTTTATCAATGCCCGAATCATTCATTCATCAGATTTTATTAATGAATATTTATTATAATTAACAAGCTTTCTTATTGTCTGTAATTAATTATAAAATTATATTGTTTATTTGCTAATCACAATATCGCTTTATTATTGCCAACGATTAAATTGTTACAATAATTAATATCAATAACTAAATCACATTATAATGTTCATTGATATTTTGCAGTGCACTTTGGTAATATTTTATTATTATTAGAATCTCGGGTAAACATTCAGGGGTTATCAATGTTTATTAATTTAATGTGATTGCCTATTTTGTCTGTTGATTCCAGGATAAATAAATTAAAAATATATTCATCACATAAATTGATAAATATCATCCTCAGTCAGCTTATTCTATGAATAAACCGACATTTTTAATACCATTATTGAAACTTTACAAAACAAGTATGTTAATATTTGTCCATATGTTAAAATCTCAAAATTTCTGGAAAAATTTCCATTCTTCAAGGATATGGAGCAGTCATTTAGATTAAGAGATAATCCCGGTCAATCCGGGACGATTAACAACCCTAGTTATGAGTAAAAAATATGCACTGTGAAAAAAAAAACAATTAATTACTCTTCTGGTAATTTTAAATTTAATGTCATAGTGGAATAATACAAATAATGGAATAAGAATGCTATTTATTTTGACTACATATATTATTTAGAACGTAAGTAGGTACTAAAACAACTAAAAGAGATTATTAAGTACATAAATAAAATTCCGGTAATATATGTTTAAGTAGCAATCTTACGCATTAGGGCATTGGGATAACACTTTTTAGACTTGGAAGTATCTAAATGCCGCGTATAAATGAGAAAATTCGATCTTGGAAAGCGGTCAAAGGATGAAATATAATAAACGAAAAGGTATTTCACCTGATAAACGCTGTAAGTATTGTTTTTTGTGAGCCTTTGAGGAGGAAAACTTGACTTGTGTAGATATGCGTCGCAATTAGAGATGCGAAGCGAGCAAATACCAGTTTATTATTTAATCAAAAAAACAAAAATGACAGTATTATTGTATTATTCAGCTAAAATCTAAATCGTCACGTTTAGACACAAACAAAATAATGTAATAACTTTACAGTAGGTAAGCCAAGAAGCTTCCTTCGTGGATTTCTATTATGTAGTTAAAACAAGCATTATAATTTCACGAATGTGTAGAGTAAATGTCAAACTTTAAGTCACCAAAAACAGTAAGTGATATCGTACTGTAACCAATTACGGCTTTTGGGGATTAATCTCGCCTTTGGCATCTCTGACATGGTGAAAAAGTGTGACATTTTCTCTACACATTCGTGAAATAATGAATTTGAATGTGGATGATAGATAGGTTTATTCATTCTCGTTCAATTGACAAAAAAGGGTTTTCTCCTTGAGAATTTATTGTATGTCCATGTATTATTAAGAATTATATTACTTTTCGGTAATTAAATTATGAAATAAAATGTTAAGAGCACCTGACAGTGGGGGAGGCACTTTGTGTATTGTTGTATGCAAGTTAACAAACTCTGGCACAGTTCTTCGCCGACCTTCGAAGCAGCAACATTGTTACTCAGTGTCTCCGTGTTTGTTATTGTTCCCTCGTCAGCCAGTGTCTCACTAAGCCACGCCCATTAACGCAGTAAGTAAATCAGTCCACATCATTAACATATTCTCTTTTATATACACGTTTTTAAGAATTCGCCTCAAATTATTGTTACAGTTCTTAGACTTGTATTTTCTTGTCGAGAGTATTTTTACATTAAAGATGGAAGTTGGAAAGAAAACTGAAACTTCAGCATTCCCGTCCACTGCCGATTTAGACAGCAATGCTTGGAACCAGGCTTATGAGAACAGAGACGGAACAGCCAGCACTATCAGCCTTCTGGATGGACTTCAACTGAAAGAGCGTTGGAACTTTGATACTTCCAACATCGCAAGTCCTCCCAGAGAGATTTCAAACGGTCCTGTACTCGGTAAGTAAATCAACGGGCTATATTTCCTAAGAACATATACAATGTGATTGTTTTAGGCGTAGGAGTCCAGGAGACACTGGAAGATATCTGGGAAGAGTTTCAGTCTAACGGTTCAGAGAGTCTGCCCACGGCTGCTACTCCGATTGCTCCGGCTTTTCGCAAACCCACCATGACTTTTCAATCTCAATCGGCCAACACATTACCTACGAGCGCTACCAACGTGCCAATAAGCAGTCAGTTTTATTATTTTATTGTCGCAATGCAAAAACTAACAATGTTTGTTTTTCAGTGGAAATACTCAGTTCGATATTGAGATCTTTGGGTATTGAGAATCCATCGGAACAAGATAAAATCTTGTTATATCGTATGTTGATACGTATGAAGCAGCAATCTCTGGTGCAAAATATTTTGCAAAACCGAGTCAACACCAACGGAGGAAACATATTGAATAATTTCAACATTCCAAGTAATCATCTTATTATTTTTATTTCATATCGTAGCTGTTGTAGTATAGGAATCTTCGCTTCTTCAGTTATTAATCCCTCATTTAACGCTCTATATAACACTTTTATTAATAATTAAAAAAATTATACCTTGTTCATTAGCCGAAGTGTATGTAAATATTTTGATAGCTTGGGCGTCCGCAGAAAATGTTCTGAGGGAGGACAAAATATTGTACCATGGCATTTTTTTTTAACCAATCAAATAGAGGAGGGGTAAGCGAAATCCCCTTGATGGGATTCCCTTATAGGGTGTTTCCCACTACTTTAGATCTACCAAGAGACTCCAGTGGACACCGTTTTTACCGGTGCCGTAGATCAAACCCGAAAGTCGCTCACAAATTCGTCACTAACCACTGAGCCACAAGGCGGCTATTTGTAATCATAAAAAATGTTTAATTAGATTTGTATTCTTCAGGCTTAAACAACAACTTGATGGCATCAAATGCTGCCGATCAGATATTGTTGCAAGAAATGTACTACCAACAAATTTTGGCTTCGGCGAATCCCGATCTTCTGAATATGAATAATCAGGCTGCTAAAGTAGCAATGCTGAATTCACAAATACTTCAAGGGCAATTCCGCCGCAGAAGACTTCCCATAGTTGTCAGTAGCGCTCGATTTGTGTTACTATTCCACAAAAAATATGATTCTCTAATAAAAATGTGTTGCAGGGTTGCGCGTTTTGCCGCAACAATGGCGAACAACCGGCCGTGTACAAGAACCACGTTCTGCGCGACTCCACCAATAAAGTCCGCTGCCCCATCCTGAGGGCGTACACTTGCCCCAATTGCTCGGCCACGGGAGATTCTGCTCACACAATCAAATACTGCCCTCTGCTAACACAAGACGGTAACTAAATACACCCCTTCTTACGCAAACTTATTTTTGTCTTCATTTATTTTTTGTTGATATAATTTACTTAAAATTATATACTGTGACTTTGTATTTACCATTGTGTGTAGTTTTACTCGATTTAGTTTGTGACAAAACTAAATATTGATGTAGAATAACTTGATAACTCAACAACTCTTTTGAGTTATGTTACACTCTTCATGAGAAGAGTTTAATTCATAACATTCATTGTTACCAATGAATAAAAAATATTATGTAAGTGCAGAGTAAATTAAAGAGAGTACTTAATATATAAAATTGTTCAATATAATAACTTGTATTAATATCGCCCGATGAGAAGTAAACAATTATATTGACCGACTAAATGATGATTTACTTTGGGTAAAATATGAATAATCAATATAAATGTGACTTTATTTGAATTTATTGCAAACTGAGGTGTGAAGGAACTTCATACGTGTTATTTTAAAAATGTAATGTAATCACTTTGTCCCGGAGAGAGTTTTGATGGAAATTAATATATATATATGTATATGTATTCCCGAGTCTTTTACATGATTTAATAATATTATCCATTTTATGAGCATTTAGAATTTCATCCAGGCTTATTTTTTATGATTTATTTGTCATTCATGTAGAGAAATTCAATTCAATTACTTGTTAGTCTGTTCAAACAATTATATTTTTCATTATTGATTCATTCAATCCCAAATTTCATGAATGTAGTTTTTTTTTTACTAATTTCAACAAATACACAAGATGCGTATTAAAATCTCGTGTATGCGTTGTATTCTCCAATAAATGTTGCAATGTTCACCTCGGTTGCTTTTAATTTGAGTGAATAGCCATTAATTTCTCGCACTTTTATTCCACGATGAATTTATTCCAAAATACTAGTTTTGTGGTTGTCAAATTTTCATGTGTTTAATACATTTTATTTTATTCATATATATTTTTTTTATATACAACGGGAAAAGAAATCAAACTGATTAAGTTACATTTTTAGATTATTATTTTCACTGTACAGATTGTTGTTGATAATTCACTAATATATTATGTCTCAATAATTCTTCGTTGAATTGTCTATTGAAGTATGAAACGGGCGGGCGTTTCGCAAAACTCGTCCATTTTACTTACCATTTTTTTTTCTTCAAATTACCACTGAATAAAATCATAATATTTTATTGTTACAAATGTATAATTAAGTTTCATTATTATTTTATATTAAGTTAACCAACATTCTATTGTTATAGAATGGTTTTAATATTCAATAAGTTTTTCTGTTAAAGCAACAAAATGTAATAATTTTTGTAAGCTTGAGTAAAATAAAGATCTTATTCCAATAATTTGTTTTTACTGCACTAGTGCACAATAAATTGGGGTGAATAGAGACAATGGAGGAGTAGAAATTATTTGATACCAAACACTTTATAATGGTATTCTCAAATTGATGACATGTTTTAAATAGTTCTATCTTGTTTGATGAATATATAGAGTAAATGTCAGACTTTTGACAAGAGCAGAGGTGAATTACCTACCCGCAAACAGCTGTGATTGGTGATATTTTAACATAAGTTTTTCCATGTGGGCAATTATGGCCTTTAGTGGGTTATTTTGCTTCTTGAGCAAATGTGACATTTGCTTTACACATTCATGAAATAACTTGATGGGCAAATACTGGGTTTAAATCCATTAAGATACGATTATATTTCAACCTGAAGGTTATTTATGTGTATTTTTGTAATCTTGATTAAAATAAAGATTCAATTATTCCAATACTTTATTTCAATTTGTTTTTATTTTTTTATTAGTTGGCTTTCGCTTGCACACTCGGCAGATTAAATATGTTGTTGAAATAAGAATGAGTAAAGGCAAGAAAACAAACACAAATATTACATCTAATAATAAGACTTGAACACGGGTCAGTAACGGAGGGTTGAAATGCTTTGCTCCGTTGGTTCTTATCACATATTCCATGTAATAATTGAGAGCATCTCTTGGCGGGATTGGTCTATCGTTGAATAAAGCTTGCAATTGTTTAGCCGCTTTGCTGTATCTGCAATAATGAGATTTTTGTTTAGTATTTCATGATTAACTATGAATTTATTCAACTCACTTGTTGTTTTCCATCATTTCGGTGATCGCCCATACAATTGATGTTTCTGTCAGATTAGAAAAACTTAAAGTTATGCTTGTTCCTCGTAATTCAGCACTTCTAGCATTATTTTGCTGATCTCCAAAGACGGGGATATTGAGAGTCGGTACTCCAAAATGTGCTGCTTCTATTGTGCTGAGAAGTCCACTGTGTGATATGAATAACTTCACATTTTTATGTGCTAAAATAAGTACATAGTATGTAATTATTTGATAATCAAAAAGGTAGACTTAAAATACCATATTCTACTGTAGAATTTAAATGCATACAAATGCAAAAAAAGGCTATAAATATGTTATTATCAGTTAATAAATACTATCAATTTTGAGAAATTAAATATCTGGCTGAATTTTGAATATATTTAAACAAATCTTGGGGTGAATGTTAAAAAATGCATGCACATAAAGATTAATTCCATAGTTTATTCTTCTTTGGTTTGAAAATATGTATATATGAATTTCAATAAGGAGTAAAGATGAATTTGTTTCTCTTACCTAAAATACCAGTTTGAGGCATCCATTTTTTAATATAAACATTGTCAGATTTTTCCTTCAGTTTATCTTCGAATTTCCACAAAACGGGGTAATTTATTTTACTCAATGAATTTGTGATTACTTTTCTAAGTGAAGCATCCATTGTCGAGGTCTTCAAATTACTACCCAAACTGAAGTAAATAACTCCGTTCTTGGCATTATCCAGGATATTTTGCAAATCCTTTAAAAATTTTCAATTAAAAAAATTGATCATTGGGAAAAAAATGTGTTTGATAAAATAAATATTACTTGCGGTAATGGTTCAACTTCCCCAATATGATAACCGCCAATTTCCACGGCGTTGGGCAAAAGTGGCCGAGGATAGTTTAAAGAAGGGTGACTGTTAATCAATGTCAATGCAATTGAATCGCCTAAATTATCATATTTCACTTTAGAAGCCTCGACTGGAAATAACTTCTCATATTGAGATGCTTGAACTGGAGACATTAAGAAACTGAAATTCGATTAATTTGATTTTGTGATAATTTTTTTATTATTTTATAGAATATACTTACCTTGAAATGATAATTTCCGATAAGTAAGATGCTGAATTTTTTGCTCTTTGTAAAAAGGACATGCGATTGTCGAAGGGTGCAAGCATGTTGGGAACGGTGGCTGGTAAAATTGGATTTCCTGTAATCTCAGTCAAGGTGGACATCATCGGCAAAGATGATATCATTATCGCTGGACAGTCAAATTTAACTGCTAATCTATAAAAATTAACTACAGTCAGAACCGGAACATCTCGATAATCCAAACAACCCTGATATTAATCTTGTTTAGAATGGATATTAAATTAAGGGATAAAGCTAAATACTACCTGCAAAAGCAATTCCTTCTAAAATTGTGTGTATAATTATTTTTTTATATACGCCCTGAGGGACTTTTTGGGAACGTTATTTCAAATTATGTTTTTTTATACACAACAACGTGTTAAATTCATTGTCTGTCGGTGATCTTAACTATTACTAGTTACACAGGTCACCGACTTAATAATCAGTATTTATCTTACAATACAGGAAATCAGAGTAAACCTGGATCAAGATGAATAATTGGATTCTGCCAATCATAAAAACTGATCAAAGCGAGATTTGAACCCATGACCACAGTATTTGTAGCCACATGCCTTATATCTTGAGCTATTACGCTGGTTATCGTTATAATATGGATTATTCATAATTTTGGGTGTTCGGATTATTAAGGCTGTAAATTTGGTATGAATAAAATACTTACCCGAGAAGAGCTTCATTTAAAAAATATTCAATCACAACCAAATCGAAGCTGGACGAGTCCAAAAGTGTTTTTAGTTGATCGTTTTTCATAAACGTGGTCAACATTTTTGGTACAAATATTTGAGTGAAATTGATAGTCTCTTTTATAATACTCTTGTTTTCGAAATCAAATCCAATATTCATGCTGTCTAAATATCAATTATCATTATAACCAACTATTTTTATTATTTATTTACACACAATACATACCCTTTATATTTGCCACTTCAGGAATAACGATTTCTGTATAATTAACACCGGACGAAGGAAATGGGGTAACAAATGTAACATCATGGCCATTTTTATGAAGAATATCAGCCGCCGCTTTACCTAAATTATTGTGACTCTGAACAGGAGCCGAGACCGTAATTAAAATCTTATATGACGACACATTCCAAAAACAGCATGTTAAAAATATGATTTGAAACAACATTTTTAAACACTTGTTCAACATGCGAGATATTTTCTAAAACTGATTAGACTTTGACTTTTTCAGTTATCATTTTTATTTAAGATAAGATTACATAGTCTTGAGTTTTTGATGTGGCTTCAATAATTTGTATAATTTATACAATGCAAATATCACAAGCAAACAAAGGAACATTGGTAATATTACAAATACAGTTATCACATCGATGAGTAGTTCTTGAAATAGTCCGATTCGGGGCGGTGTCAAGTGCGGCGCTCCTTTAGTTCTAATAACATGCTCGGCATAGTGAAGGACTAAGTTTTGCGGGGGCACAGCTCTGTCTAAAAAGAGACTCTGTAACTCTTTCGCTTTCAATTTGTACCTATAAATCAATTAAAATAATATCATATTAAATACAAGCATTTTTCAAACATTAAAAACAACAACACATTTGTATAGAAATGACAGTGTGGATTTTTTTTAATACTCTCTTTTCTTTTGAGTAATTTGATTTTGTTTATTTAATAATTTATCATGGAAATGTCAAACTTTACCGCAAAGTAGTAATTAAATATTGCATTACTCATACTATAGACCAATAAATTGGGGTGAATAGAGACATGAGCACCCACAGCAAATTTTTTTGGTTGCGCAAAATAATGTACCATGGCATTTTTATTAATTAATCAATCCAGGGGGGCAAGTGACAGTCCCCTCCTTTTCCCCCCTGCTAGCGACCATTAATAGAGACAATATAAGTGTGGAAATAATTATTTGATTCCAATCACTTTCTCTAAACACCCCATAATAACGGTATTCTCAAATTGATGACATGTAATTGATAATTCTACCTTGTTTGATGAATGTGTACAGATAATGTTGAACTTTAGACAAGCGCAGAGGTGAACAAACTTACCACTGATACCAGTGATTAGTGGTATTGGCTGTGATTAGTGATATTGTAATATTAGTTTTTCTGTGTGACCAATTATGGCCTTTAGTAGATTATTTAGCCTCTAAGCAAGTATGACATTTACTTTACACATTCATAAAATAATTTAAGACGGGCAAATACCGGGTTTAAAATCCATTAAGTTTGCAACCCGGTGGCTATTTTTATTAAAAATTATAATGAATGCTTTCAACTCTCTGTTTTGTTTAACAGATTTAAAAATGAAATGCAGCCATGTTGTTAAATTAGTATAGTTACTTTTTATTGTACAAAACTTCTTGAATAGCTTGACTCAACGATGTCTCTGTTAAATTGTCTATTTTAACCATAACTCCTATTCCTCTTTCAGCAATTCCTCGAGCATTGTAAGCTTGATCACCAATCACAGGAATCGCGACTATCGGAACCCCAAAGTGTGTCGCTTCTATGGCACTTAATAATCCCGCGTGTGAAATGAATAACTTTGTATTCGGGTGAGCTGCAAATATTACACACACACACTTCAATTATGATAAACAATGTCTTCTAAAGAAGTTAAAATATTCTAAATTATTTATCGATATCATTGGTCCAAATCTGATGGTTATAATAATTGATTGTATATGATATAATAATAATTGATCTTGTTTTTTTTATTTCCTTATGAGGCAATAGTGATTCGGCTATTGCTGTAAACATTTCAGAGGGCTATGGCTCTGACAAGTCTGTCGGTGTCAATAGTGTTACTGTTTTATTTTATCCCAATACATACTGTATAATATAAATTAGTTAACTATTATATTTCCACCTAGTGGAAGAAAATTTTGTGATTGTGTTGCCATATAATAAATTCTTTTAAAATATTTTTAACTTCTTTCGGAGACAAGTTTTTATTAAGTAACGGATTACTAATTCAAATTATAATAAATACCCAATATGCTTTTTTGTGGTAGCCATTTCTTGATAATAACATTGGGAGGCAGGTTTTTCAAATTTTCTTCGTATTTCCATATAAAAGTTGTATTTATTTTGCTTAATGTGCCAATTATTGTTTTGATAATGTTTGTATTTAAATTGGCCGTTTTGACATTACTTCCCATACTGAAATAAACCACACCGTTCTCCGCTGAGTCCATTATTTCCTCCAAATCCTTAAACATACATAACATCAATTACGAATTCATCATTTCATTGATATGAATTCACTAACTTTAGGTAGCGGTTTCACATTATAAACATGAAAACCGCCAACGTATACTGCATTTGAATATAAAAGACGTGACACTCCTAATGTCGGGTGACTGTTGATGAAAGTCAAACTTATCCGCTTATTTAAATCTGTATATTTCACTTTGGACGCCTCTTCGGGGAAATATTTCTTATATAAAGCTTCCTGGACAGGATTGTGCATTAACCTAAAAATATATCCTCACATACACGATTGAAAACAAAATTATTTAACCGGTGGATTTGCTTTTTTAACATTCATCGCAAGATTTGATTTAAAGAAAAATATATTCATTGAAAAAATTTTACCATATAAATAGATTTTCAACGATACAGATAAATGAATTGAAGCTCCTTTCTATGAAATTCATATTCTTGAGAAAAGACAAATGCGAATTTGGGTTTGTCGCTGGCAAAACCGGATTATTTGTAAGTTGAGCCACAGCAGTTATGGGTGATTTGGAAGAAATTAAAATAATTGGGCAATCAAAGCGAACAGACAACCTGGAAATAACAAACTCCATTAATCAAAATGTACATTGTGATAATCCGAACAACCCTGAGGTATATTTTTTAATTCAATTGAGTAAAAGCATAATTTTATAGCATCAAAATGGAGGCCGAATAAATAAATGTTTTGATAATTAAATATTAAAAGAATAACTATATATTAAAGACACTTTTCTTTGAATTGGGTATAAATCCAGGGCATTATTATTTGTATATTTTATTTACCCGAATAAAGCATCATTGAAATAATAATCAATAACCACCAAATCAAACTTGGCTCCGTCCATCATTCTTTCAACCTGCGGATTCTCCAATATGTACTCGATCATTTTAGAAAAACTCTTTTTAACCATATTGGTGATGTCGGCGATTGTTTTGAAAATCGACTGAGTGTCCATCGATGTGATGTTGAATTGTTTTGAAACTGAAATAATAAGTTTGTTTTTTTAAATGTGAATGGGTGTATATAATAATTAATATTTTCAATCTCACCGCTCTGTGTCAATATTTCCGATATAACAATATTTGTATAATTGTTGTGGCCCGGTGAAAAAGGCCCGATGTATGTAATCTGTCAATGTATCAAAATGTTGTATTGCTACTGTAGAAATAGAATTGATTTGAATTTATATAAATATATTAAGATGAGTGAGTGACAATTAGTGTTGCCTCTGTCAAACTCATCTGCTTGGTCCGCTATCTTGATATTTATCAACATTCTAATATTGGTAAACAAATAAATAATATGTGCGTGGCGTTTTTTCGACTTTCGTTCTCAATAAAATCGAAAATAATTTTTAATAATTTTTCCCGGGCATTCATCATCCATAACATGAAAAAAAAACGGAGATCTCATACGGTAAGGGGTTAAACTATTCTCAGTTAATTCATGAATGTTAAATAAATAAGCTTCTAATAAATAGATACTGCATATTTATATTAATTGACTGACCTCATTTCCGTTTCCATGTAAAATATCAGCCACAGCAACGGCCAAGTTGTGATGACTGGCGACGGGAGCTGAACATATCACCAACACTTTATAAGCAGAAGCTCTCAATGCCAAAGAACAGAATATAAGGAGAACTATTCTGGACATGTTCTAACTTAAAGCAGTAACAGACTAATGACCGGTTAATTGTTCACGACTGATAGTTTGGTTAAATATTGACTGTCGAGGCACAGAAATGCAATGGGAAAGATGGTGTCAGTATCTTATCAAAGTGTACTTCAATTAAAATCATTGTTATCTCTTAACAGACGATGATTGCACAATTTTAAAACTCCTAGTTTAATGCACACACGATGACTTTACTAAATCAAGACCAAATAAATTATTTACATTAACAATGTTACAATTACAGATTGTGTGCGAAAATATTTTAAATGCTGCACAATAAAGACAAATATTTAATACTAGGGTAATTTTAATTGAAATTTTCAATTTGTTAATGTTTTTTTATGTTCTGCCTGGTTTTTTAATAGGACGTTTATCTTTGAGTTTTGATTTCATTTTTGCTTTATAGTGTTTTATCAATCAAAATATTCTTTTGATTTTTAAAAATTGATTATATAATAAATAAATATTTATGCATGATCAAATTATATAAATATCTATAAAAAATGTGAAATTTATTTAATATTTTAAATGGTAAATATTTCTGATTTTTGCTTTGTTTTAATGGGAAATTTTCTATTTTGAGCTTTTAAACGTAGTTTTATTAAAACTTAAACATAATTTTTTTTATTTTTTTTATTATAACTTAAAAATAAAATGTTTAACGGTTTTTTTGGAAAAAGCGAAGAATAAAATAATATTAAAAGTAGAACCGTATATATATTTTTTTTCACTGCATCATTATACTGAGGTACTGTAAATGATGCATTCCCTTTTTTATTGTGGAAGGTTCCCCGAATAGGTATATTATAACCACTCAAATTTACTATATATCTTTATACTATTTTCAAAGTTAAAAAGGGCTTACAATATTATTTAAAAACGTATAATAGATTAGGTTGTCTTTTTACGCGAATTCAATCTTGTGGAGCTAGTCATTATTATTATTAAACACATGTATTACGTGTCAGACGGGGTGAAATTCAAATGCAAGAAGATGTTGGTCCACCTGTAGGAAGAATCCGACTCGCGGTAGTGAAGGGTGTTCTGGTTTAACTGTGATGATGATGATGATGATGATGATGATGATGGTGATGATGTTGGAGCTTCAGTTGATGACGAATAAACAAAATAACAGGAGCGGAGTATAAGATGTTAATAACAACGCGAATGACGCGGCTGTCAGCATCTGTATTGTTGCCAGTGCAAGGAATGCCATGCATTTCATATAATATAGCGACTCTGTATATATTATATGTATAATTATTAAATATCTCTAAAATATTATTTTGAAATTAATTAAATAATATTATCATTAAAATACCCGTTTCGAGATTTTAGATATGTATTAATTATGATTAAATATTTAAATTGAATTATTTATACCCCTGGCAACACCTAGCAACACCTAGCTGTCATAATGGGATTTCGATTGACCATTATTTATAAAATTTTACAGATTACGATTAACTACCTTCTATTGACAGAGACATGAAACGTGTTATAGATAATGGATGAATCTACATTAGTTGCCGGTCAAATAGGACCATTTTACTATTTCGAAAAAGCCCCATTTTATAGTTTAAACAATCATTGAAAATGAACATTTTTTGAAGTTTCATATATTAAGATCAATACTGACAGCAAACATATTTCAAACGAAAGTATACGATATCTCGAAGGTATTCGATACATATTAAGGGCTACTTTCGCATATCTTCAATAATCAACAAATTTAAATGCAGTCTCACTACCAAATATTCTATTCTATTTTGAATATATGGCTCAGTTCCATAAAGACTTAAGAGCACACGGAATTTTAATGCTTGTACCCTGATATATTAAGGACTATTTTTCTGTATATAGCGACTCTGTATACGCTGAGGATATTTGAAAGATTGATACAGACATACAGACATACAGACATATAACATACACACAGTTAGACAATTATATATATTACTAGGGTAATTTTAATTGAAATTTTCAATTTGTTAATGTTTTTTATGTTCTGCCTGGTTTTTTAATAGGACGTTTATCTTTGAGTTTTGATTTCATTTTTGCTTTAAAGAAGTTTTAAAGAATTTTTTTATTTTAAAAATGAAGTATAAAAATGTATGCATTATCAAATTAAATACACCTAAAAATATATTGAAATTATTTAATATTTTGAAATGCTCTGATTTGTTTTTAATACGAAGATAATAAGTTGTTTGTTTTTTCATTCGAAAGAAGTTTGAAATTTTATTAAAATTATTAATAAAATAATATAACGCGGTTTTCATATGATGACAACACTCATCACAATATTTAAAAAGCGAGTCTCCCGATAAATACTTTTTTTGAGAATTTTCATTTATTATGCATTATTAAATATCTCTAAAATTATTTTGAAATTAATTTAATAATATTATCATTAAAATACCCGTTTCGAGATTTTAGATATGTATTAATTATGATTAAATATTTAAATTGAATTATTTATACACCTGGCAACACTTGTCCGTCAAGTGTCAAAAAAATTGAATTGAATATATAAAATTTTACAGATTACGATTAACTACCTTCTATTGACAGAGACATGAAATGTGTTATAGATAATGGATGAATCTACATTAGTTGCCGGTCAAATAGGACCATTTTACTATTTCGAAAAAGCCCCATTTTATAGTTTAAACAATCATTGAAAATGAACATTTTTTGAAGTTTCATACATTTCGAACTAAACTGACAGCAAACATATTTCAAACGAAAGTATACGATATCTCGAAGGTATTCGATACATATTAAGGGCTACTTTCGCATATCTTCAATAATCAACAAATTTAAATGCAGTCTCACTACCAAATATTCTATTCTATTTTGAATATATGGCTCAGTTCCATAAAGACTTAAGAGCACACAGAATTTTAATGCTTGTACCCTGATATATTAAGGACTATTTTTCTGTATATAGCGACTCTGTATACGCTGAGGATATTTGAAAGATCTGTACAGACATACCGACAGACAGACAGACAGACAGACAGACATACAGACATATAACATACACACAGTTAGACAATTATATATATTACTAGGGTAATTTTAATTGAAATTTTCAATTTGTTAATGTTTTTTTATGTTCTGCCTGGTTTTTTAATAGGACGTTTATCTTTGAGTTTTGATTTCATTTTTGCTTTAAAGTGTTTTATCAATCAAAATATTCTTTTGATTTTTAAAAATTGATTATATAATAAATAAATATTTATGCATGATCAAATTATATAAATATCTATAAAAAATGTGAAATTTATTTAATATTTTAAATGGGAAATTTTCTATTTTGAGCTTTTAAACGTAGTTTTATTAAAACTTAAACATAATTTTTTTTATTATAACTTAAAATAAAATGTTTAACGGTTTTTTGGAAAAAGCGAAGAATAAAATAATATTAAAAGTAGAACCGTATATATATTTTTTTTCACTGCATCATTATACTGAGGTACTGTAAATGATGCATTCCCTTTTTATTGTGGAAGGTTCCCCGAATAGGTATATTATAACCACTCAAATTTACTATATATCTTTATACTATTTTCAAAGTTAAAAAGGGCTTACAATATTATTTAAAAACGTATAATAGATTAGGTTGTCTTTTTACGCGAATTCAATCTTGTGGAGCTAGTCATTATTATTATTAAACACATGTATTACGTGTCAGACGGGGTGAAATTCAAATGCAAGAAGATGTTGGTCCACCTGTAGGAAGAATCCGACTCGCGGCAGTGAAGGGTGTTCTGGTTTAACTGTGATGATGATGATGATGATGATGATGATGATGGTGATGATGTTGGAGCTTCAGTGATGACGAATAAACAAAATAACAGGAGCGGAGTATAAGATGTTAATAACAACGCGAATGACGCGGCTGTCAGCATCTGTATTGTTGCCAGTGCAAGGAATGCCATGCATTTCATATAATATAGCGACTCTGTATATATTATATGTATAATTATTAAATATCTCTAAAATATTATTTTGAAATTAATTAAATAATATTATCATTAAAATACCCGTTTCGAGATTTTAGATATGTATTAATTATGATTAAATATTTAAATTGAATTATTTATACCCCTGGCAACACCTAGCAACACCTAGCTGTCATAATGGGATTTCGATTGACTATTATTTATAAAATTTTACAGATTACGATTAACTACCTTCTATTGACAGAGACATGAAACGTGTTATAGATAATGGATGAATCTACATTAGTTGCCGGTCAAATAGGACCATTTTACTATTTCGAAAAAGCCCCATTTTATAGTTTAAACAATCATTGAAAATGAACATTTTTTGAAGTTTCATATATTAAGACTAATACTGACAGCAAACATATTTCAAACGAAAGTATACGATATCTCGAAGGTATTCGATACATATTAGGGGCTATTTTCGCATATCTTCAATAATCAACAAATTTAAATGCAGTCTCACTACCAAATATTCTATTCCATTTTGAATATATGGCTCAGTTCCATAAAGACTTAAGAGCACACGGAATTTTATTGCTTGTACCCTGATATATTATGGACTATTTTTCTGTATATAGCGACTCTGTATACGCTGAGGATATTTGAAAGATTGATCCGAACAGACAGACATACAGACAGACAGACAGACAGACAGACATACAGACATATAACATACACACAGTTAGACAATTATATATATTATTCTTTATTCTTTATTAGTTTATAAAAAATGTGTAGAGTAAGAGTAAACATTTCGATTTAAAATTAAAAATAAATAAAACAATATATTGTTGAAATTGGTTTATTTGAGAGAATAAAATAAATGCATATTATTTTTCAGTCGCTGCAGCCAACTTTTATAAAAAACAATAATAATTATTATTAGTCTTAAATGATTGAATATTTCTAGTATTTCGCTTAGAAATTATAATAAAATAAATGTTTGAAAAAACAAACTTGTCTAGAGTTGAGGATGCTTATTTGGTTGGTCTTCGAGTCGGCTCCGATGCGGTGGGCGGAGGCGGAGGACCCCGCTTCTCGAGTTCTTCCAGATAAAGCTGTATCATGGTCTTCCTCTCGTCGGCGATGTGTTCCAGAACCAAATACCTATAAATCAAGGTGAAAGTTAATAAACGATAACAATATTAGTTGAAGAATGCAATATTACCTGGCGTCCTGACTGAGAATGTCTTCGATCTCGTTGAAGTGACTCGGCTGTTCCTTCACCGTCGATAAGGATCGATGAGTGAGAGCGCGAGTCTCTTGGAGAAGAGCTCGGAATTGTAATTTAGCCGAGGCTGTCTTATCTTTAATATACTCCCTGAATTCTCGTTCGCACTGTCGATAAAACACCACATGATAATATTTAATAAATCAATTTAATTGTTAATTTTTACCTTGTCCGAGCTGGAGAATTTGGTATACCGAGGATCCTCTTTGACTAGTTTGCGTACGTCTCTCCAGACACTGGTTAGTGACACTTTCTGCGAGCCCAGTTCATCCAGCATCTCCCGGAACTTGTCCCGCCTCTTCATGTTCAGTGCTGAAGTGTGCGTCGTGAACAGGCGTTCTTTGTCCTCTTTAGACAACAAGTCGGCAAGTTGATAACGATGATCCTTCTTCAGCTGCTTCTTCGCTTCTCTCCATCCCAATTCCGGATTACGCACCAAATCAGCCAGCAGAGCATTGAAATGCTAAAAAAACAAAATATTATCAATATTGTCTTTTTGCACAGCTTAAAGATTTTTTTTTTACCTGAATGGCTTCATCTCTTTTGTGGAATTCCCGTTCCTTGTCTCGATCCCTCATCGATGTAGCTAATGCTCGTTGAACCTCTCGTTCCCTCTCCTTGATGGAAGCTTCTTCTCGGGCAGCTTTCTCCTTCGCCGCTTTGTCTTTTGCCATTTCATCGTCCTCCGAATGCATTTCCTCATCCTTAATAAAATCATTATTATTTATTTAACATGTTAATTAATTGTGTGATCTTAACTATTACTAGTTACACAGGTCACCGACTGAATAATCAGTATTTACCTTACAATACAGGAAATCAGAGTAAACCTGGATCAAGACGATCGATCGGGATTTTATTAATATTATTCCTGATCTCCCAGTCGTAATAACTGATCATATCATTTTTTTTTTAATTGAGCGGAATTTGAACCCATGACCACAGAATTTGTAGCCACGCGACTTATCCCTAAGCTATTATTAGGAGTGCAAGGTTAAAAATTATTATTTTGATTAATATCCCTTTGATTTTCGACCACAAATTTCAAATATAATCAATAAAACAAATTGTAAAATGTGTATGTAATAAAAAATTTTTTTATCCACCCCTTAAACAGTTTTAATTTAAAAATAATAAATATTTATTAAAAAGGTCAAACAAACCTCGCTCTCCTTCATGCTGCTTTCCTTTCTTTCGCGTTCTTTGGAGCTCTCCCTGTCTTTGTCCTTTTCCTTGTGTTTCTCCCGAACTTTATCGTCTCTATCCCGATCCCTATCCTTGTCTTTCTTATCCTTCTTGCTGCTTCGCGACTCGCGCTCTTCATTAAAACGATAAATTATAACACTATTCTAAATTTAAAATACAACAACAAACCTTTGTCTTTTTCCCTGCGTCGCTCCTCTTTCAACATCTTCAAGAAGTCTCTGAAATAATCTTCACGCAGAGCGGAGCCGTCGACGGCTTTGTACCGAGGATCGGCGTCACATTTCTTTTTGACTTCGGGCCACCTGGAGTGTCTGTCGATTTCTTTACATTCTCTAAGCAGAGCATAGAAGTCTTTCTTTATCTGTCGTGTGAGAAAGACGACGTGAAGGAGCGCCAGGAGCAATAAAAAAAGAAAAAACAATATATTACAAACGTGTTCGTGGACTGTAACGTCACTTAATAAATAAATAGCACGGTGTACGCTAAACTATGGGAACTTGACGTGAATAATAATTTACTGACAGAAACACCGAATCAAACAACACTGAAAAACATTAAAATTGTATATTAGTATTACAATTTTAATATTTATTTGTACATGTACATCAATTATTTTTAACACTAAAAATCAATTCCGATTCATTAATTTTGGGCTCGAACCAAAATGATACTGACAAAAAAAAATTACACATTCTTTTAATTGAAATATATTAACAATACAAAGTTTTTTGATACAAGTATAAACATTTAAATTACAATATTGAATTTCAATTTGAACACATTTTATCGATGGATCATTTCCGGAATCGAACCGAAACTTTCGATATGAGTAAAACAATCGAATAAATAAATAATTTTCATTCATGCTATTTTTAAAAAGCTCTAAAAAATACTGAGAGACTTTATTATTAACAAAATTTTTATTATTAATTAAAATTATATTTGATGTTCACATTTTGTGACACAGTAAAAGCAGAGTATTATTATATTAAAAAATATTCCTTGAATATTGTGAATGGGGTGAATAGGGACACTTTTATGAACATTGAATGAAAGAAATTTGATGAAAAAAAAATTGTCGTCGAACATTAGTGTATATTTCAATACATGAAAACAATATGCATGACATTTTATGGGTATAAGTTCATTGGTTGGCGATTATGATCATTGGTTGAGATGGTTTCCCAGGCCACACACAGTGACGAATCCTCGATCTAATGACCGAAAATCCAGGCATACATTTAAAAAAATTAACTGAACGGAAAGGAATCAACTCGATTATTAAGTGTCCATATTTACTCCATTATGCTAAAAGATGTTAGAATAATACAAAGCTTTTACTAGCATCGGACACATCCATCATCGAGCACTCCACCTGTTAAATACCTGACATTCAATCAATTTAAATTAGGTGAGGAAGATCGATGCTGCAGGCATCATGATCATACATTACGGAGAATGCTCCAAAGATCAATTGGTATCTCTTAAATAGTGAGTAAAGCCACTGGGCAGTCGGGAAAGGTGCGGTCATCGTCGTCGGCGCTGAAGCGACACAGGAGGCAAGTGGAGGGACCACCAAATAACCTGCCTGAGGAAACTGTTCATCTTAGCAAAATCATCGCTCGTTTCATTAATATTACATAAGTGTACTAAACAATGACTTTGCAAAGAACAACAAAAAGTAATGAATGAATCAAATATCACTTAAAACTAATTAATATGTGTGCACTTTACACCATCTTAATTTTTTAATAATACTTAAACCAAGTAAAATGCATTCACTTTTTTAAAATTTAAAATACTAAACACAAATTCTGTATATTTAATTTAAAGATATATTGTGTTTATACCAAGTTCTGAAAGAAACGCACATGATAATTAAGAGTGCTCCTCGTAATGTCCGAATCGACAGGAGCTAAACATATCTAATAAAAACATCAATAAATACAATGGTAGATCGTCCATTATGAGAATGTTAGAAAGTGGCATGTATTGTTTGTCTTCCGCCTGAAATGAGAAAGTGATGTTGCGAAAAGGACATACCTGATCTCTCTTCTGCGCTTTTTCCTCCTTTTCTCTCTTGCGCACCTCCACAATGAACTCATTGAACAGTCCTTCACGCTCGCGCATTTTGTCCATACCTTTGAAACGGTCGTCCTTGGCGTACTTGGCAGCAAAGTCGGAGAAGGAAGATCTGGTGAAAGAACTAACATTTATTATAAAGTCGTCAGATTGCAATGTTTCTTGCAACTTACTTGCTATGCAATTTCGCTTCTTCCAACAGAGCGCGGAAGTCGTCTTTCTTCTGTCTTAATCGGTTACGCTTCTCTTTGCGTTCCTCCTCGGCTCGCTCCCTCACGTACTTGTCAAATACCTGAATACAATGATTAATTAGCAAATTAATGACTGACCATTACCGCAAATAAGAATGCTAGACAACTGGATGATAAATATCAAGATTGCTCCATCATTTTGATATATAACATCCAGTTGTCCGGTCTTCCAATATCGGTACCTGTTTTCTTTCTTTGGATGTTAAAAGTAAATATCGAGAATCAAACACAATCTTGTGCAGTTCTTTCTCCCACGTTGAAAAGGCGGAAACCTACAATTGAATATAATAATTATTGAAAAATTACAAATTATATTTTATTTATAACAAACCTCTTTTTCAGCGAGCATTTCTCTGAAACTCTTAATACGTGTCTCTAGAGGCACCATCGCTCTTTCACGAGCGGCTCTAACTTCAGCCTCGATGGCCGCTTCCTTGCTGGAATCCACTGTGATCGAAGCCTTTTTCTCCGGAACTAAATAAAAAAATTAAATTAATCATTGCAAATTGATTCAAAAACATACACATACCTTTAAGCGGTTCGATTTTTGTCTTTTTAGCAGAAGAAGCTCCGTCGTTTTCACCTTCTGAATTCTCAGATTCAGATTCAGATCCTTGACCCGAAGCTGTTCTCTTTGTGCCGGCAGCTTGTTGACCACTGATGGCTGCGGCCTGAGATGCTGCTGAAGCGGCAGCCGTCTGATGATTAATAAAAAATTAATATAATCATAAACAAAATAAAATGATTAAAAAAAATACCTGGTTATCAGCTAATACGTCTGGAGGATTGCTAACAGCTTTGTCCACATCAAGACGACCAATCAACTGATCCGGTCTTTCCCATACAGATAAATGAGCTGTAGGATTGTAGAAGAACACTCGTCCATCGCCCGTCCAAACAACACACCTTCAAACGCAGATAAATTAATAACTTTACAAATTATAAACATTAGAAATTCATACCATGGTGTTCCGGATATTGGAGTACTGGAAACTGGCCTCGACTTGTCTTGTGGCTTGGCAGGTTCTTTTGGTTGTTGACCGTCATCAATCTTTGTATCGTCTTTCACTTTAGCAGACTTAGCTTCATCTTTAACCCCATTCATTTCTATCAAAATCATAAATTATATGAATATACTATAATAAATTATATAATTGCAGTACAAACCAGCTGGCTTTAAATCCGTAGTGCCCGGAGGTCCATTCATAATGCTATTTTGAAAAGCGGAAGTATTTTTGTCCAAATCCATGACCCCGTTTCCTGGTATTCCCTGTACCACACACACCATTAAATAATATTCTCGGAGATTATATAATAAAAAATACTTACACCAATACCGGGACCGGTTGCAATAGGAGTGGCCTGAAGCATTCCTGGGTTTGTACCTGGCGGAGCAGTGTTTATCGCCGCTGCCTTGAAAGCTATAAATAATAAACATTATTAAACAATTAATTAAATATCGGCTTTATTGATCTGGTAATAATGGTACCATCCAAATCTTTTAATGGTTGCGGTTTCTCCCATACACTTTCTTGTTTCTTAGCATTATAGTAATAAGTTCTGCCGTCTGGAGCTCTGTGAGATGTCCACTCGGCAGCACGAGCCACCAAATCTAGCGGAGGTTGCTACAATAAACATATTCATTATTGAATTGTTCTTATATGCAGAACAAACATACATATGTGTGTATTTGTATACCTGTTGGGGCATTCCTTGCATTCCAGGCCATTGAGGAGGCCATTGCGGTGGCCACTGACCAAAACCTGGTGGAGGTAAGGAATATTGACCAGGATCATTTTTATTTCCTTTAAAATAATTCAAATTATTTAAATTTTATCTTATAACACATCTCTTCAAACAAATTATTTTATATCGAGAATTCTTTAGTGTAAATGTTGTATGAACAGCTAAGTAATAAGATAAGTATTGGCAGCATCTGATATTATACCTTGTGGAGGAGCTTGGTTATTGGCATTAAATTGAGAATTATCTCCTTCTCCTTCTTCACCGGATTTATTGACAGCACCGTCTTCATTACCTTGACCTTAGTTTTTAGCACACAATAATTAACGATATATTTAATAAATATAATATACTCAACATGTTTTGTACTTGCCATCAATTTTATTATTTGATCCCTGATTACCTCCCATAAATCCAGTGTTCGGTCCCATGGGTCCCATAGGTCCCATATGACCACCGGGCCCCATTGGACCTCCTGGCCCCATCGGCCCGTTTTGATTCATGGATGAATTTTGTCCCATCGGTCCACTTTGATTGGCCATTTGATTCTGAGCCATGGCTTCTACCTCGCTTTGGGTGATAACTTTAACATGCGGTCCTTCTTGAGGTCGAGTCCAGGTAGTTTCTCTCGTCCGAGCGTGATAAAAGTAAGACTTGCCTTCTTCCGTTTTGGTTTCAACCCATAATTCTTGAGGAGGCTGAAAAATTCAAGTCGAGATTAGCAATATTACAAACATTTCAGTTATAAATGAGTATATTTACTCACCATGTTTGGTGGAGG
>JAGTTH010003508.1:0-15216 GCA_022606485.1 Agraylea sexmaculata | reverse complement strand
TTGAGATTTTAAAATGTAGTCATGATTAGTTTATAATCAAACCTAGAAGGTAAAAAACCATGTTTTAAATTGCTGACAATATAACATAAACCATATTATTTGATATTTACATTTAACTTTATAGTCTGTTCCATTAATATAATAATTAATGTGTAATAACTGAATCATAATCACATAATAAAGTAAATCGTTGCAGAGCTCGAATACATCAAAGCACTTCAAAACACCCACTTGAATATTATTCAAGCAAGCAGTTCGCAAATCCGGATAAGTTCATAAGTTCATGGGATCAAAACCCGCTCAAGTAAAAAAATATATTTGATCGTTTATTACGACTGGAAATAATATTAATAAAATCCCGATCGATTGTCTTGATCCAGGTTAACTCTGATTTCCTGTATTGTAAGGTAAATACTGATTATTAAGTCGGTGACCTGTGTAACTAGTAATAGTTAAGATCACTAAAAACTGTCGGTCAGCAAACCAAAGCAATGAAATTACCGTGGATATATCAAAACGATAGGACAAACAATACCATTGACTTAAATAATTAAAAATAAATTATATTGAAAGTAGCTGCAAGTGGTCTTGGATATTTTGTGTACTTTTTTTGCCAAAAAAAAGACGTTGGGAAAGTTTTTCTTTTGACTGACTTGTCACTTTGCACATTTTGTCGGTGTGTTGAAATGAAAAGTTGTCACATAATATTGAACGATTAAACAATGAACATAAAAAAGCAAACATTACCATTAAATATTTAGAAAATTAATATTATAAAAATATATGAATGGGATATACCATTAATAATAATCAACAAAATATTATTTTGATTCGTCGTAAAACATTTTGACCTTAGAACCATGCATCTCAATGTTAATAACAAAGTATTGTATCTTATGATCCATCGTGTAAAAATAATAATCCGTACAAATCTTCTCACCGATAAAATAATCGTATACTAATGAAATCTTAATAAAAAAAATTTTTCAACACGACAATGATAATTTATTCTAATATGCGATTGTCATCGCATTGTTTTTCTCGCAATAACTAGCAACTGTCATTTAACGATCAATTAGTATGCATTACGTGATTTTCGTTAATTCTAAATTATCATTAATGAATAAATTTAATAAATCAGTCACTAATCACTTATTTCATTTCAAATAAAGTATATTAAAAATGTAGTCGGTTAGATGGTTTATATTAATTTCAATTAAAAAAATATATTTTTACAGGCCTTTTCGCATTTGCGGCCAAGTCAAGTTATACTGTTCGTGAAAGTGTTCAATTATTCTGGACTAAGGTATAATTATATTGAAAATCTAATTGATTGAAGCGATCTTAAAGGTCACAATACAAGTATTCTTTCATTCTATAATCGATGGGTTCTTTTCTTTAAGATATTATATTAGTTGTTGTACATGTCCAGTAATGCAATTGGTCGTTGTGTAATCTTAACGTGCTTTTAGTTTCGCAATACAAAGTAACATCGCTGCAATAACCGCTTATATTATATTTTTGCAATTATCTTAAAATATTATATCCTGATCGGGAAGCGAAAAATATAATAACATTTTGTTCGTGCTTATTTTGTAATAGAACAACAAAACATAACTAATTTATTAGTCGCACGAATGGACTACTGCATTCGTTTTTTAATGAATAATGCTATGTCTGAACTATTTTTAAATCCATTAGCAGTGTACAATACACAGATAAATAATCCCAAAAATATAGTTAATAAAATTAAATAATAACAGTTTGGTAACCACATCAGTAATCAATTAATTTATTAATTCAAATATTTTTCTACCTCCATCCAAAATTTTGTAGGAAACTTCCTATTACCAGACTACTGATTTATCAATTAAATTATAATTTCTAAATTATTTAATTCTGTTCCTCTTCCATTGTAAAAAAATATCTCAAATATAAATTTATACATATAATTAATAAAAATGAACGCGCTCGCTATCGTGCTAATCTCCACATTATAATAAAATTGATAAAATAAATTAATAAATCTCTATGTTTTGTAAAGCCAGGCAAATTAAACAAATTGTCCAATAACATTTTCAATTAACCAATTTATAAAAATATGAATATATTCGGCAATAATAACGAAGAAAAAAAATACCAAAAAGCGACATTCAAATAAGAATCAGAACACCTTAATCCAAAAAACGCTTTATCCAGAAAATTGTTTGAATATAAGTATTGTATTCAGTATTATAGCTTTAATATTTTGAAACCATAAATCAATTAAAATCACCACAAAATATATTAGGTAGTAAAAAATTGATTTAAAATTCGAAAATTCAATAATGGTAATGTGTAGATTAAATATTTCAAAGTATGAATAAATTATTTATATGGAAATTGTCAAACTTTAGACACGCACAGAACTAACATACCGAAAACGGTTGTTATTGGTAATATTTTAGCAAAATATTAAATTCCCCTAAAGTATATAATTTAAGATGCTTTCCACAAATATATACAACAATGAGTAGCAATTGTTAGTGGGAAATTAAGCATCGAAATGTGAATTTTTTGTTGATATGTTTGTACACATTAGATTTAAAAAATGTTCCACTAATCGATGCAAATATTATATGTTTTTGTGTGGCCCATGTATTGGATTTACAATATTATTTCATAATATTGCGGGGGAATAAAAAAAGGCATTCAAGATGCAATTGTGCCATTTGCGAAATTATGTTTGATCAGCCAACACAACCACGGAGACATTTTCACAAAGTACTACTTGAAGTCGGTATTTTCATCGCGAAAAAATATTTGTTCAATAATTCGAAATGCATTTCTTAGAATATGTATATATTACATCTTCTTGGCTATTGGAAATGACTTCATTTTTTTGATCTTAAGCCATGTTTGTGCGGAGTAAATATCACACTATATTTAGAAGTGAGATTACACATAAAATAAATTTCATGTAAGTTTATCTTGTAACATGTAAAAGGTTTTATTATAGTTCACGAGAGAGTTTCTTTATTGGTGTTCGCCTTGATATCCTTTACCTTCGAAGTGCGTGAATATCGCGCGTAAATTTCATAAAGGGAAATAATCAATCGCCAAATTAAAACCCATGCTTCATTGATCTTGTTGAAAGTAATACAATAACCGGTTATTAACTGGCAGAAATATATACATTGAATATATTCTAATAATATTACTATTTGTATCAACAATTGCGCAACAAGTGCACCTATGAAGAAATTCCTATCTGGATGTATTGAAACACTTGCAACAATAATAACTTGAATAAAATGTACTAAAGACTTCGATGTGGATTGATTTTAATTATCAAATAGCAAAATATTACTACAAAGGCAATATAGTTTTATTCTTTGATACCTTCCCCATCTTATTATTCGAATCATCAAACAGTGAATGTTTTTTATTCATTTTCTACCTTCACACATCAATCTGTCAGATCCCAATTCATAATAATAAATATAAATGCTGATGCGTACAATGGACCGAATAATATATTTATTAATAATTATTAAAAACAACTTTTTCTCATACAAATGTATACTTTTAATCCGTCGTTTGGAGCTATTATAATAATCTTTTTCGTATTAGCGACATCCACTTATAATAAAATTAATCCAAAAGAAATAACCGTTGCTTTGAGGACATAAAAACTGTAAGTAATTTTTCATAATTTATATTTTTGCGACACCCTCCCATTAAATATTCTCGTTTATTAAAAGGTTACCTTTTATAACCCGACCCTGAACGATACCATGGATATATTGGCAGGCCATACAACTGGATGTATAAATATGAAGTTAGCGGACAGAGTGAGACAGTTGTCAAACTCGTCCACTTGGTCCGCCATCTTGATATTTAAACCGCCTGCTAATTTATCGGTGGTATCGCCCTGACAAAAATATGAAAAAGCCATAATGTCCTTCTCGGTATTGTTGAAAATTATGAATTAAATGAATATATTTTCAAGGATTGATGATGATTTTTTAGGCTTTTTTAGTAAAAAACATCTCGAAGGTTAATTGTGACAACAAATGACGTTAAAAAGCCCATAACCTTGTTTCACAATAAATCATTAAATAACGATGACACTAGAATAATACAATATATTTTTTATTTTGATCAACCAGCGTTTAAAAAGCGTCCAAAACAACTCTACTTGTTCACGGGTAAAAGTCAATACAAAAACTACTTGTTCGGTGAAAGGAGGAAATGATGTACTTATCCCAACTGAAGTTGGCTATAATTTATCCGGAATTAAGGATTTATATTGGATAAAGTTTCCAATCGACTAACTCATTGATGCAAACCTATTTGATTCAGAATAATAGGCGAGTGGAAGAGGCTTTGCTTGTATTTACATATATTGTATTGCTCAAGTGCAGTCAAATTATTTTATATACCAGACGGATTTCATCACACTTATAAAATACACGTCTGCTGTTTATTGAAAATTATTTAACCAAACCCAACAAAATTCATAATCTGATCGAGGTTTTAATCCTCCATTTCCAATACGATTACCTTTAAAATTAACTCGTCCGTAACGACCGAAGTCTAGAAATCACACAATTATAAAACATTTAATTTATCTTAACCATCATCATAAACAATGGATGTTGTTTGACCCTGACCTGAAAACGACACGTCCTGAGATGTACAAGTAAAAGAGAATATAACTATGGGAACATGAATCTGGATACAAAATGTTTATTACCTCCTGATTTAACTGAAGATCGGTATATACTGCTTGCCTTCCAGAAAGCGACTGATCAGAATCCTCAACATAAACCCTCAAATTCGTATGAATTGTGCAATTATCATAGTTAAATTATAACACCCAATCACGTTGTATTATGGATTATTAATAATTCAAACACAAACCACTTATTTCCCACCAGTATTAATACATTTTTTTTTAAATAACAAAAACGCTCGTTATAATCACCAACGATAGGTGGTTCTTTCGTTGATAATTTAGTAAATCGTTCTCATAAAATCATGCAGATGTCACTTTGTGACTTGTGAGGATATTTTAAATCAATTTTTTGAATGATGGCTTACCTTTTTTGTATTCGTAAAAGCATCTTAACCCACTTTGTTCGTTGCTTGACCCTAAAATGTATGTACTCGTTCAAGATGAGAATGTTTTCGTATGTGGTGTGTGCTCGGTGTTATTATCACAACGATTAGATTATACAGTTAAAATAATGCAAGAATGGGGGATAAGATAAGTACAGGTTGATATTTAATGGAGATCAAAGCAACAAAGCGTTTCACTTGGACAAAAGACACAATACAGTACAAAACATGGCCAAAAAAGACAGTATGACAGAAGCAGAAGCCTTGGATCTCAAAACCCAAGGTACAACTACCAATATATTCTAAAAAATACCTCTATTAAATTAACTTTTTTATTAAAATTCCTCTAGCTAATTTTTTTTCTCCCGAAATATTGATGATACGACTAACTGCGTTTTGACAGTAAATAAAGCAATAAAAAACATATACAAATGCATCCCTAACACAAAATATGACTTTTAGCAGTGCATTTTTTGAGTGCATTTTAGCAGTATACCGTCGAGAATATTTACATATATTTCTTTCTTTTATTGATTAATATTATAATTTCAAGAATAGCGCAGTCGATAATAATTATAATTGCGCGATATAAAAAAGGCACGTTTATTAATTTTATTTTTATCAATCTTATCTCAATATTTTCAAAATCACTTTTTTTATATCGCACACGATAAAATGTAACATTGTTTTCATCTTGATGATTTTCAAATCAAATACATTTTTATTCTAATTTTTATAAACAATACAGTATAAATATTTCTCTTCATAGCAGTTATAAGTAGGTAAAAGATACTGTATTGTTGATAAGAAATTTTATAGACATTTAATGCGAACTAAATTCCTCAACCAATAATAGTTTATCTAACTGACTTACTGAGATTTTTTTCTGATATATTCACTTAATTTTCGTACCATTCATAAATTGATATGTATTGTTTAATTTTACAGAAGCCGTAAAGGCTATTGACGAAGTGACCGATCCTGAAACTACTGAAAAGGTATGTCATTAATAATGATAAATTTCGACCTTCAATCAATTGCGATTTGGCGTTTAATAAATATATTTTTATACACTAATGAATAATGGAGTTGGTATTTCCAAATGACGTGATGCACTCAATTTGCATTAATACATGCAACAAACTATTAACTAGTATGTGATAAATTTGTGGTTAAAATATATTTATATCCATATTAAAAATTATTATATTATACGAATTCTCTACAGTATTTTATCAACCAGTTAAAACTGATTCTCGGTGTATTAGACGCGCCATATTGACAATTAGTTCTCTCAATTATAATAAATTTTTTCGTCCTCGGCTTCTTGTCTAATAAAATTGCGCTCAATAAAATCATCTTGTTTAAATAAATAAAGCCACATTCATTCGATGTTTTCGAGATTAGATAAAATGGCACACGTCGATCGAAAGACAATAAACCGTATTGAAATTAAAGCTTCTCGATAATTTCGGAATCCACTTCACAAAACACTGGTTCTGATAAAATGCGGTCATTGATAATAAAACTGGATGAGAGATAAAAATATAATATATTATAGTCGAGCCAGTTTTAAATCAGAAAATTACCGGTTTTATAGAATATGTATATAATAACATTGTGATCTAGGGAATCTGATAAATCTGAAAAAAAATGAAACAAGACATTTCCTCTACATATACATTTTTAAATTTTCATTGTTTGATCAGAATATGTGTGATGTGAATAAAAATAAGGGAACTCACTTATTTGCTTACTTAACGGTTTGCAATAATCAGTATCGATTGTTAACTAATATCAACCCCTACATCACAAATCAAACAATCAAAAAATATTTTTTTTAATGAAAATGTCCCAATAAACGGTAATAATATTAAATACCATTCGGTTATACGTGTATGGCTGGTTTACATATTCAGTATTTAGCACTTCTGCTTGATTATTTTAAGTATTTGTTGGTTATCCAAAGGATAAGAAAATACAGAAAAGATTTAAATATAATAAATTGAAAATAATCAGAATTTGATTAATAATCGTATTCAAAGGCTTCAATCAGTAACAGGTTCGAGTACATTTTTGTAGAATATCTCTAATTTTTATAAAACTGTAATAATTTAAAGAGACAAAGACAACAACTTCGTCCATCTAAATTGTAAATAAGAATCTCAATCAAACCATTAATTTTATAATGAAATAATTTTGCGGAATATATGTATGAAGGAAAAATTCCAGATATATTTTTTTTAATATACATATTTTATCAGTAAGCTTATTATGCTTATAAGTAACATCTCTCGTGTATATTAATATTACCGCATTTATTATAGATAGAAATGGTCAATCGAAAATATTAACTTTTAAATCGATAATTTAATCTAATCAATAATAATTATTACAATGATAACAGAGCGGTGTTAAATCTGAATGTATTCCTGTTCGATAATTTACAGCGTTAATTGAGGACGTGATTTTCGTCCGAATGTATTATTTTCTTATCGTATATTTTTTTATGTGGAAAATACTATCTAATTCGAACATCTCACCAGACTTTGTATTCTCCGAAGAAGAAGATTACGAGGAGTAAATTAATCAGATCAATCGGAAAATTGATCGCAATCATTCGCTTGAATGTTATAAAATATTCCATTCAATCCTTTGCAATGTTGTGATGAAAAAATACA
The DNA here is from genome assembly GCA_022606485.1 of Agraylea sexmaculata. Classification (NCBI taxonomy): domain Eukaryota; kingdom Metazoa; phylum Arthropoda; class Insecta; order Trichoptera; family Hydroptilidae; genus Agraylea; species Agraylea sexmaculata. Next base: position 7,432 of record JAGTTH010003508.1, on the reverse strand, counting down.
TATGTGGTTATTTTATCGCAAAATCGATCGTCGACATCTGAATCTGTTATGAAATGAAAAACACTCTATGATTCATCGCTTGATATCGTCTGTTATCAATAATTAATTAGGAAAACCAATCAGCTACCGTCAAAATATTTGACGTGACTTTGATATGCAATATATTAAATATGGATAGTGATAAAAAAAAAAACATTTTTTTGTTCACCGCAATTTTGACCGTTTATTTTAAGTAGGTACCTTTTTATTGGACCACAAAATATAATATGATAGAAAATTATCTTTAATAACAGGTAAATTTCCATAACAGCTCAGGGGATAATGCACGTGGCTACAAATACTGTAGTCATGGGTTCTAATCCCAGTAAATTGAAAAAAAAATATGGGAAAAATATTAATAAAATCCCCATCGATCATATTGATCTAGGTTTACTCTGATTTCCTGAATACTGATTTAAAGGTAAATACTGATTATTAAGTCGGTGACTTGTTTAACTAGTAATAGTTAAGATCTATAGACAATAAATTAACACGTTGTTGTGTTTAAAAAACCTTTTCAAACAGCCTCTCTAAAAATCCTTAATTAATATAAATTAAATTGATCGCAATTAGACTAACAAACACGACATGTTGATCCACATTTACTCTGATATCCTGTATTGTCAGGTAAATACTGATTATTAAGTAGGTGAATTGTTTAACTAGTAATAGTTAAGATCAATAGACAATGAATTAACACGTTGTTGTGTCTAAAAAAACCAGAATTTGCAACATCCCAAAATAAAAGGATATCTATCTACTATTTTTAATCAAATTTGTAATCACTGAATCGAGTGTCATTTCTGCTGTCTATAAAATAATTGCATCACCAATACAAGTCTACTTTAATGTCGTAACTGAACTTGTTTTAACAGTAAATAAATGTGAAGTGTCCTAATATTTATTAGATACTGCGTAGGATGTAAAATTTGTCATCAAAATAATCAAATTTGCAAACGCCCACCGAAATACTTCGTCCTTGTGACATTGTAGATGAATTAAGAATAAATTATATTTCACAACAAATACAATACGAATACAAAACAATCCAACTTTCTCTTTGTTAAGCTTGACGCATAAAAGTTTATTTTTCTTAAAAAATTTTCCCCCCACGAAATATATATATATATATATATATATATATATATATATATATATATATATATATGTATATATATATATATATATATTTGTCCTTGTAAATGTCATACGGCAAAAAAGACATGGCGTGTTAAAAACAACGGATGTTGACAATTATTAAAATTAAAATTCAATAATTGTTGTATTTCTAAATATTGTTTTGATAATCAAAGGCTGACAACCTTTATACTATGCATTTATAATAATCGATTCACTTGCATCTCTTTCTAATTAGATGGTAGTTATGCGGCGGAAAAGAGACGACAATGATTTGAGTGCATCAAAATAAAAAGTCTGGTTCATACTCTGTGTAAAATTAATAAAAATATATTATTAAAAAAATAATTAGTCGAAATAAATAGAATATAACAACATCGCCTTTAATACTGATAATATTCAAACATTTAACTGTAGTTCGTGTATTGGTTTCTTATCACTCGGTGTGTGGTTTAAATTTGTTACGAGCCGTAATTTAGAAATAATATTATCGTTAGATACAATATATATGTGTAGATCAGTAAGCTACCCAACTCGAGAGTTATCGGTTCAATCAATTAGGTGAACTTTGTAGTATAGTTATTGTACAAAAATGCAGCATTCTTTGAAAATTTAACTACTCGAGTTAGGTAGCTAGTTTGGTCAAAAATAAAAATATAATTAGTATTTGACGCAATGTACACGCAACTGCCACTACTGTGTACTTCACAGAAACAGCTGATTTAAAAATACCGACTCAAACTCGATTCAAAAAGCACGAAATGTTATTTTATTACACTACCACCTCATAAAATGGTCCAAATGAGTGTAATTTTTAATGAGTTTTTTGACGTATTCGAGCCCTGCAACGATTTCTTTTATTATTTGATTATTGTATTGTTTTTTTTCAACTCGCTGATATTTACACAAAATATTATATTATATACATATAAACTTATCATACATCAATATCAATATACATATCATACATCAATTATTATCACACAATAATAAAACCTAGTCCAAATAAGTGCAAAAGTCCAAAAAAAATTTAATATTTACTTTCAATAAATATAGGATAAATCAATGCAGTAATTATGACTCAACAATCAAATACATTTGAAAAATATACAAATTAAAACCTAAATGTTTAAAAGATTTAATGACAAAAAATATCACACACAGAAAAAGGTCATAACTACAGACGAAAAATCCCAAAATTGTCATGATTAAATAAAATGTTAGGAGTAGACATTTTCAAGCTTGTTTTGAATTATCATTAGCATTAAATGAATTGAATAATACCAGAAAATAATAATAAGGTATCGTTTTTCATTTATAATTATATCTATAATTGTTGATCGTGTGTGTATGTTATATGTCTGTATGTATGTATGTCTGACTGTACGGATCCCTCAACCATCAGTGTTACCATGAAGATATCAGATGGAAGAATAATATTTTATATAATTATTTTACTACAATTAATACATATCTAAAATCTCTAAACGGGTATTTTAATGATAAGAATATTAAATTAATTTCAAAATTATATTATAGATATTTAATAATGCATAATAAATAACGATTCTAAAAAAACTGTATTTATCGGGAGACTCGCTTTTTAAATATTGTGATGAGTGTTGTCATCATATGAAAGCGGAATATTTATAAATAATATTCAAACGGAGTGACGTATCGAGCCCGGGGTTGCCAGATGGAAAAATAATATTTTTAATTATTTAATCATAATAATTTAATACATATCTAAAATCTCAAAACTATTTTTTTAATGATAAAAATACTTAAATAATTTCAAAATGATTTTTGAAATATTTAATTACTTATATAATAAATGAAAATTCTCAAAAAAGTATTTATTGGAAGACTGGATTGTGATGAGTGTTGTCATCATATGAAAACCGTATTAAATTATTTTATTTATAACTTTGAAAATTCATACTTTCTCGTATTAAAAGCAAATTAGAGCATCTAAAAATATTTAATAATTTCAAAATATAACCGTCTTACTAAAAAACCAAGAAGAACATTAACAAATTAATTTTTAACAACATAATATAATTATCTAAACATCGAAATTCAATAATGCAACAAAAAAATCTGATAGAATTCAAAGAGAATAATACATTTTTAATATAATATGTAAAATAAATTGATGATTGAAAACCTGTTTTTTCACCCTCTTCGCGAATTGAACTGTCCTATATCGGCTGTGGAGCTATTTATTGTATTTAATGAAATTGCCAAAAATAATAAATGGTAAAGTGTGCGCCGTGCTTTATAATTTATGGCATCGGCACCTGTAGCTGTGGTGCATGACGTTGGTTCAGTCTATCGTTGACTTCCAAACGGGTGACTTGTCGCGTTTGTTTTTTCATTTTAATTGATATGTTCGTCTAATAAATTTAATAAATTACAATTCCAAATTGTGAGCAACCAAACACCGGCCCCAAGATGACCACAATACCGATCAAAGAGGAGAAGGTAACTGATTTGTTCGATGGCGGTAATTTTCCTAATTGTTTTGCGATAAGATGATCGTGTTGATGATTATTAATGAAACGGTTCGTCGGTCGAACTTTCCAATATTTAATATGAAGGTCAGTATTTATTCGCAGAAAAGTAACAACACAGCCTACATTCTTTCACGTGAGAGAAAGAAGATGTTAACCGTGACATTGTAACACAAATCAATTCATCTCGGACACCCAAATAAATCGACGGTATACTGCTAAAATGCACATTTTTAATACAATAGGCTAACGAGTATGTTATATAGGTGGATTATTTGCTACTTGAAATGATATTTCGCAATGTAATTATCAGACCTAGTCCAAATGGGTGTGGTGAAGTGCTTTGACTTATTCGAGCTCTGCAACTAATTCCTTTATTATTTTATTTCAACTCGCTGATATTTACACAAAACACCATATCGAGGGTATACTGCTTAAATTCAATATTTGAACTAATGATAAATGATCATTCATTTCAAAAAATCCATATAAGCTATTAATATATCGACGGTATACTGCTAAAATGCACTCAAAAAATGCACTGCTAAAAGTCATATTTTGTGTTAGGGATGCATTTGTATATGTTTTTTATTGCTTTATTTACTGTCAAAACGCAGTTAGTCGTATCATCAATATTTCGGGAGAAAAAAAATTAGCTAGAGGAAGTTTTAATATTCAAAAAGTTAATAAAATAGAGGTATTTTTTATATTTGTGTTATATTTGGAAAGATAAAAGATGTCATTGACTTATGCCACATTGTAAATTATTCAAATATATACCATACATTTATAGTTCTGTTTTTTAAGACATTTTTTTTCACTAATTCGCCATCATCTTAAAACAATGAGGCATTTTGGCAGTATGCCCTCGAAATATTATTCATACAATAATTTGGTTCAAATCCCGCTCAAGTAAAAAAACGTTTTATCGGTTATTACGACTGGGAGATTTTAATCAAGGATTGTAAAATAAATAATTTGCGACTAGTAATTGTTAAGATCACTGACAGACAATCAATTAACACCTTTCTGTGTATAAAAAAAAATAAAAATCTCATCTATAGCTTATAGACTCACCTCAAAATCAAATATTATATTTCACAACTGTTGACATATTATGATATTTTAATCATTCAAATGAAAACACGTTATTTACATCGCATCTATTAAATAATAGTTGCAAAATACATTATTATAATATTTACACTTTTGACCCCAAAATATGGCATTGGATCGCCTTTTCAACATTTTCTAATACAAACAGTTTTGCCAAATAACACAATAATAAATTACAGTGTCTGTAGAACCCTAAAATAATACTGTTTGGATTATGTCGGGTTGAATTCTGATCCCCAATTAAGTAGGCATAAAAAAATGAAAGTCTTGTCGAAATTTCAAGCCGGTTCATCGTTGGTTTTTGTACAGACCACCGAATACGTACATATGTGTTCAACTTAACAAACTATTTAAAATTAAATCATTTCAATTGGTTGATGGATGTCACTGTTGTCATGGACTATTTATTATTTTGCTATGTGTTTTTAGTTTAATTTTTGCTTGAATTTTACTGCATGAATGAGACTATTCAAAATATTAGATAAATATTTATAACATAAATTTAAACTTTTTTTTTGTTTAATATATATATATATATATATATATATATATATATATATATATATATATATATTATATATATATATATGTATATATAAATAAGTACGATAAAAGCGTCGGAGATAATAGCGCTAGGACAAAAGCGCCAGCAAGCTAATACATAAAAAATAAATATTATATTTATATAGTAACTAAATATTTTTAATATTGAACCCTAATTTCATAATGTTTATTTTAACGGCTTATATTCTAAATGTTACTGGTATTGTTGGAAAGTATACATTGTGCAAAAAGAGAAATTAAAAAATAATCAAATGCTTTAGAATTGAATGTGGAAAAATATGGATCTATTATATAATATTAATAATCTTCTGTGGGATACAATATTAAAATTGTTTGTGTAAAAGATATTGTAGAATATATGATTTTTGACTTCTATATATAATTGGAATATCAGTTTTTTTGTTTTTTTTTTTGACACAATGAAATTATTTGTCAAAAATTATGTCACCCGAAGAAAATCAAAATGAAGTTGTATTTGTACTTGTTGTACTATTCTTAATTCTTTAATGTTAACTACATATTTGTGTGTACCAGAAATAATTTAACTTTTGTCAAATTTCCAGAAATACCCTTACCCGAAATCGATTGCTTTTATTGTGTCAAATGAACTCTGCGAGCGATTTTCTTTCTATGGAATGCGAAGTAAGCACACAATTTATTTACTTTTTTTAATGTGTGATTTAATATATAAATTGATGAAGTGCGTTGAATAAATTCTGCGTTATGAATATAAAATGTTTACTAGTTATTTTCATTATTAATGGATTGTTTTTTTTTTAATTTCAGCCATCTTGATTCTCTTCCTGACTGAAAAACTTATGTTCAATGAAAATGATTCAACAGTTATATACCATGTGTTCATATCCTTTGTCTACTTCTTTCCGGTATTGGGAGCTATTATTGCAGACAGTTGGTTGGGACGATTCCGGTATGTTTTCAATACAAAATTGTAACATCTGCTTATAGTATGAATATCATTAATGATCTTTTTGTTATTTTCAGTACCATAATTTACTTATCACTAGTATATGCAACGGGAAGCTTACTGATTTCATTAACAGCAATACCACCGTTGGATATACCATTGAGGTAAGTTAAGATATTAATTCAAAATATGTTAATCACCAAATCATTAAATACCTGACATTTATTTTACAGAGCATTCACGATTATAGCTTTATTGCTTATAGCTATTGGATCAGGGGGCATAAAACCAAATGTTTCAGCTTTCGGAGGAGATCAATTCAAGTTGCCAGAACAAGAAACTCAGCTTGCCATATTTTTTTCAATATTTTATTTCACCATCAATGCGGGCAGTTTGGTTTCAACATTTTTAACACCGATTCTCAGAGCAGATGTTAAATGCTTTGGGGATGAAGACTGTTATTCACTTGCCTTTGGAGTACCTGGAATTTTAATGATTTTGTCCATCGGTAACATTTTAATAACCATTTATGAAATTTATAATTTATTATATTAACGATGGTCTTTTTTGTAATTTTTAAGTATTCTTTGCAATTGGAAAACGAATGTATGTTATTAAGGATCCAACTGGTAATATTATTCTTGATGTCTCAAAGTGTATCTGTGTAAGTTAATAATGTTAACTCAGCTTCATCTTAAACTTTCAACTTTAATTTTTTTATTTTTAGCATGCTATTGGTCGCAAATCAAAAATCAAGAAAGTGGAGAAGAAAGACCACTGGTTAGACTATGCTGATGACATTTATGATGTGAAATTAATTTCAGATATCAAAGCTATGTTCAGAGTGTTGGTTTTATTTGTTCCGCTTCCAATTTTCTGGGCTTTATTTGATCAACAGGTATATTATGTCAAATGACATACTATTCTAAAATTATCTTACACAATAAATAATATTTAATGCTAGGGATCGAGATGGACTTTACAAGCAACGAGGATGAATGGTGCTATTGGTAGTTTTGTCGTTAAACCAGATCAAATGCAAGTTTTCAATCCGTTACTCATCATGATATTCATTCCTCTATTTGAAGCGGTAATACTATATTTAAAATAACAGTAAACATAGAAATACACACATATT
>JAGTTH010003506.1:0-101175 GCA_022606485.1 Agraylea sexmaculata | reverse complement strand
AACGAACGATGAAATTTTGTTATATCGAGATTCCACTGTATTATATTGTATCCGATTGGTTTTTTACAGTCAATATGCGGGAACTCGATAAAGCGAACCTCAACATGAATAACGAATTCCTCAATATATCGATTTTTTTCAATCCCCCTCGAAATTACAATCTAGCCCTATATTAATTTTACCTCTTTATAGCGAAGTTTAATAAATAAAATATTGAATAAACTTCAACATAACGAATTCCCTTCGTTTGTTTCGCCTATTTTCGACCTCTATACATCTATGTTTTGAATAGTATCAAGAAAAGTACTAGAATATAATTATGACAAGAACTGTCTGTCAACTTTGTATGTTTATTTGTATGCACCTCTTTTTCATGTAAAGAGTTTAAGGAATACCATCCTCTATTAATTTTTATTGTGAATGCTTGTGAATTTTAATACCTATTACGGAGTTTGCGAAGAAAAATCTCAATATAACGATCCTCGATTTATCGAAAACCTCGATATCATACGAATTTTTCTTGTTTTTCATTATTTTAAACGATAGAGATCATGTTGAAAAAAGCAAAAATGTGACCTTTTTTGCCAACAACTGGTAAGCTGCTCCAGCGTACAATATCGTAACTAACATTTACTATATTTTTGTACGACATATAATATCGTATCAGTCATTTCAGATAAGGTTAGAGCAATAAGGGATGCTGCCAAAACACTAGTATTAGTTATAAACGTAGATAAAACTCAGTATATGCATGACTGTGACATTCAATTCGGAATTGGTAGCACATCGTAGCCTGAAGATAGATAATGACCACTTTCAGCAGGTTGACTCATTCATATATTTAGGAGCAGTGGTCACTAAGGAGGCTGGAAATAACCAGGACATAAACTCTCGCCTGCAAAGTGCTAATAGGGCGTATTTCGGCTTAGTACGCTTGCTCAGATCAAGATATCTAAGTAGAAGTACCAAGCAGAATTATAAGATGCTAATTAGGCTAGTACTAACCTACGGTGGCAGAAACATGGGTTATTACCAAGACTGAGAGGATAGGCTACTTAGGTTCGAGCGGAAGATTCTCTAGAGTGATCTTGGGTCCTGTTCAGGAGGCACCGGGACTATTTAGAAATTAGACGAACGATGAGATTTTACTCATTATATAAGAGCGTGAACGTAGTGCAGTTTATTAGGGCTTTAACATTAGGTTGGGTTAAAGAGCAGGAGGGATAGTATCGGAAATACTATCCAGCAAGCCTGTGGGTAAGAGAAGGTAGGGTAGACCTAGGCTAAGGTGGGCGGACGAGTTCTATAAGGTAGTTAGGAGTTTAGGAATTAATAACTGGAGGAGCATTAAGTGGAAGATGCTGGTGTGGGAAGCCTTGGTTCATTACTGAACTGGAGTGCTCGAGATTGTGATGATAATATCGTATCTTTAAAAAATTTACATAAAAGAAAAACAATAATTTTTCGCAATTTAAATTACACCACTTTATACAACAGTTAAACATTAATCGCCGAGCGTAATTTTAGAAAAAGTATCTAAAATTTGAAACTGCGGTAACGAATTATATCTTTAAATAAACGGCTCTCCTGTAAAATTGCGTTTTTTGCACTTACGATATTATACGCTGGAGCAGTCGATTTTATTCGAAAATTGGAAAACTTGGGTAGAGAAATAAATAAAGTGAATTCCAGTTTATAATAATAATAATGTGAATTGCGAAGAATTCAAATCATGTAAATAAATGGGCATGAAATAATTAACCTAACGTTTAATAAAACACATGATGAGGAATAATTTAAGCCTTTTATTTAAGAAAAATCATACATGTAATGAAATAATGATAATGTAACTTAAAACTAGATCTAAAGACTAATCGAGTCGAAATAACTTATATGATATAAAGTTTTATTAGGTATAAAACATAGGTAACAGAGAACATAATGCTAAAATGCATAGACTGGCTGTCTTTACAATACTGGAACAGAATAGTTACTGGCTACTGGAATGAAGAAGATCTACTTGTTGTCTACGTTATTGATTTGTTCAGACTTATTCTGAGTGTCAGACTTGATGGCCTGGTGAGCAGGGCCAGTCATGGTGATGGGGATAACTCGTTCACCCTCGATAGACTGAGCCTGCTTCTTGGGAGCCGTGATGTTCAGAACACCGTCAGAGGAAAGAGAGGAGATCACATCCTCGGCCTTGTACCCGTCTGGGAGTTGGTATTTCCTGACAAAGTGCCTGGAAACATAGCCGTGCTCGTCTTGCTTCTCCTCGTGTCTCCCTTCGATCACGATCTGATTGCCGACCGTCTTGACGGTGATCTCTTCGGGAGTGAACTGCTGCACGTCCAGGCACACTTGGAAGGCGTCTTTGCCGACAGCGATCTTGGAGCCGGCGTCGCGACGGGCCACGGTGTGGTGTCTCGGTGGTCTCCACAGTCTGTGATAGTTTCTAGATGGAGTCAGCAAGTTAGACCACTCCATGAGCATGTCTTCGGGATCCAGCCCGAGGCCGAAGTGCTGATCCAACAGGGTCGAAGGACGTTCCCACAAGTAAATGGCCATTGTTTTCCAGTCGGTTGTTCGGGTTGAGCGCTAGGAATATTATATTATTTTCTCTCGAGTAGAGGAAAGTTCGCTTACAGTTGCGTTTCCGCCGAGTGCTTCGAACAGACTATGCCACTTCAGTACGGCGAACAGTATTTATACACCGCTGCCATCTCTCGAGCGCGCTAGAAGCTTTATCTGGAATATTCTGGACATTCTAGAGGATTCTACTGTGTAAAATGATTACTCTACATTGTTAATTGAGTAATTATAATATCGAGCAGTACTGCATCAACGTTTTTTACAAATAATTTGTTGAAATTCAGATGCTTGCATTGTTTTAAAAAATAAAATAATATTATATTGTACATACATATCATTCGCCATCTCGCGAAGACGCCAGAAGCTTTATCTGGAAAATTCTGGACTCTATTGAAAACTCTAGTCTACCAGGAATTCTACTGTGCCATTTCAACTTTGAGTGTTTGGGAATAGTAATCACAATGAAATAATAACATTTTAACCGCCAAACTACATGTGGCCATTAATCTTTGATATAACTCTCACCAAACAAGGGTGTTTAACGGTTTCTCTAGTGAATTCATTGATAAAAACCTCACGAAAGTGTTTTACGCATGAAATTGTGTCCCCATTTTTTATGTTTTGTTTTTATTGTATTGTTAATTGGTTATTTATCTATCATAAAAAAGTTTTTGAGTGGCTGGCTCACTACCGGCACAAAATTTAGGTTTTTATACATATTACATTTATGTTTTCTAATTTCATTTGATTGACACATAAAATATTTAAGTATTTGACTAATTTATAATGTTGTTGTATATCAACACTAGATATTGTGGCTAAAAATGAGCTTAAGTGGCTTTTTTGGTAAAATAACGTTCATACATACATATTATCCGCCATCTCGCGAAGGCCCCAGAAGCTTTATCTGGAAAATTCTGGACACTGCTGAAAACTATAGTCTATTAAGGATCCTACTGTGTAAAATACATATTTGAGACTGTTAATTAATTAATTTTAATAAAAGATAGTTGTATATCAAATTTTAAGCGAATAATTAGTTATAATTCAGTTATATATTTACATTTTTTGATAAAATAACATTGAGAAGCTTTATCTGGAAAATTCTGGACACTACTAAAAACTCTAGTCTATTAAGGATCCTACTGTGTAAAATACTTATTTGAGACTGTTAATTCATTAATTGTAATAATAGCTAGTTGTATATCAACTTTTAGGCGAATAATTGGTTGAAATTCAGTTATATATTTACATTTTTTGATAAAACAACATTGAGAAGCTTTATCTGGAAAATTCTGGACACTACTAAAAACTCTAGTCTATTAAGGATCCTACTGTGTAAAATACATATTTGAGACTGTTAATTAATTAATTATAATAAAAGATAGTTGTATATCAAATTTTAGGCGAATAATTAGTTATAATTCAGTTATATATTTACATTTTTTGATAAAATAACATTGAGAAGCTTTATCTGGAAAATTCTGGACACTGCAAAAAACTCTACTGTATAAAATACTAATTTGAGACTTAATTAATTAATTGTAATAATAGCAAGTTGTATATAAACTTTTAGGCGAATAATTGGTTGAAATTCAGTTGTATTTTTTGATAAAATTACATTAGCTGTCTACTACTGAGTGTTGTTTAATTAATACGCGCAGTAAGATTATTTTATTCGATTAAATTATTGGTTAATTAACAGTTTGTTGGTGAGAATGAAGATTTACCTGTTGGTAGATTTACTTTTATACGTATATTTGATATTATTACTTCATCTGTGCAATTTATAACAAATATTTTCACGAGAATGAATTCAGTTTTTTATTAGCACTAAAATGATTGATTGTTTATATACTTAAAACGTAAAACGAAAAATACATTTGTATCCATGTGAATGGACGTAAAGATAATTTAAAAGAATAAACAAATATAAATGATCAGTGCTTAGTGTAATTCAGCGATAATTACAAATGTCAATCAATAGTTTGAGTGAAAAGTCTGCGGTGGAAGTTTCGAGAGTGAACGAGAATGGCGTAGAGAAGTATGGAGCGGCGGAGAGAGGGGGGAGCAAGTATAAATAGGCGGCGGCGGGCGGGAGCGACATCACATTCAAACAAGAAGTTGAACAGATAAGAGAGACAGAGTGCTTGTTAGAGAATAGCAAGAACTAAACAACAATAACTACTGATATATAGCAAGAAGAAGTATACGAAGAAGCAGTGATACTGTATAAATAAGTGATAAATAACAATAAGAGAAAATGGTCGCAATCGGAATAGATCTGGGAACCACGTACTCCTGCGTGGGCGTCTGGCAACAAGGGAGTGTAGAGATCATAGCCAACGACCAGGGAAACAGAACCACGCCTAGTTATGTTGCCTTCACGGACACAGAGAGACTCGTGGGAGACGCCGCCAAGAACCAGGTGGCGATGAACCCTTCCAACACAGTTTTCGACGCTAAACGATTGATCGGGCGCAAGTTCGACGACGCCAAGATCCAGGAAGACATGAAACACTGGCCTTTCACCGTAGTCAGCGAGGGCGGCAAACCCAAGCTGAGCGTCGAGTTCAAGGGGGAGAAGAAGAGATTCGCGCCGGAGGAGATCAGCTCGATGGTGTTGGTGAAGATGAAGGAGACGGCCGAGGCATATCTGGGCGAAACAGTGAGAGACGCCGTGGTGACTGTGCCGGCATACTTTAATGACTCTCAGAGACAAGCCACTAAGGATGCGGCCGTGATAGCAGGACTGAATGTTCTGCGCATCATCAACGAGCCCACCGCGGCCGCCTTGGCTTACGGTCTGGACAAGAACCTCAATGGAGAACGGAACGTGCTCATATTCGACTTGGGCGGAGGAACGTTCGACGTGTCCATCCTCACCATCGACGAAGGGTCGCTGTTCGAAGTGCGCGCCACAGCGGGAGACACGCACCTCGGAGGAGAGGACTTCGACAATAGGCTCGTCAACCATCTCGCTGAAGAGTTCAAGAGGAAGTACAGAAAGGACTTGAGGGCGAATCCTAGAGCGCTGAGGAGACTGCGCACCGCCGCCGAGAGGGCAAAGAGGACCCTCTCTTCCAGCACCGAGGCCACAGTCGAGATAGACGCCCTTTACGAAGGAGTCGACTTTTACACGAAGGTGTCGCGTGCCAGATTCGAAGAACTCTGCGCTGATCTTTTCCGCGCCACTCTTCAGCCCGTCGAGAAGGCTCTCAACGATGCCAAGATGGACAAGAACGCGATCCACGATGTCGTCCTCGTCGGTGGCTCCACCAGGATTCCCAAGATCCAGTCGCTGTTGCAGAACTTCTTCTGCGGCAAGAAACTCAACCTCTCCATCAACCCAGACGAAGCAGTGGCCTACGGAGCCGCCGTCCAAGCGGCCATCCTCAGCGGCTCCTCCGACTCCAAGATCCAAGACGTCCTCCTGGTGGACGTGGCTCCGCTCTCTCTCGGCATAGAGACTGCCGGCGGCGTCATGACCAAGATCATCGAGCGCAACTCGAGGATTCCTTGCAAACAGACCCAGACGTTCTCCACGTATTCGGACAATCAGCCGGGAGTCAGCGTCCAGGTGTTCGAGGGGGAGAGGGCGATGACCAAGGATAACAATCTTCTCGGCACCTTCGACCTGACCGGCATTCCGCCCGCGCCTCGAGGAGTACCCAAGATCGAGGTCACCTTCGACTTGGACGCCAACGGTATCCTCAATGTCTCCGCCGTAGAGACCGGCTCCGGCAACACCAAGAACATCACCATCAAGAACGACAAGGGCCGTCTCTCGCAACAGGACATCGACAGGATGCTCGCCGAGGCGGAGCGCTTTAAGGAGGAAGACGACAAACAGAAGAAGAGAATCGAGGCCAGAAACAAACTGGAAGCTTATATCTTCAGCGCCAAGCAGGCGGTCGACGAGGCCGGCTCCAAGTTATCCGAATCCGATAAGAACTCTGTGAAGAGCAGCTGTGAAGACACCCTCAAATGGATGGAGTCGAACTCGTTGGCCGAGGTGGACGAGTACGAGCACCGACTCCGAGACTTGACATCCACGTGCACTCCCATCATGAGCAAGATGTACCAGGGACAAGGACAAGGTCCTCAGACCACGCCCTCTGGTTGCGCTCAGCAGGCTAACTCCGCTCATTCGCAATACAGAGGACCCACCGTGGAGGAAGTCGATTAATTATTATAACATTCCAAAGATTTACCTCTACTTATTGATTTATTTTTAAGTATAATTGTATTATTTTCATCTGTGATTGCTCTCGTTATTTAATTTATACACGAAAGTTTAGCAGCTTAACTGAAACTATTATGTAATTTTTAAGCTGTAAATAAATTAGTTTTAAATAAATATTTATTTAAAAATATATTGGTTTTTCATCTTATTATTTCAAATGGGGAGGATTTAATAAAAGGAAGTAAATGGCAGTTGTAAATAATTTATTGAGAAAATATCAGTATGTAGTGTGAATTTAAATTATACTATGATGAACTGCTGAGGCTGGCCATTAATAATTCCATCTTGTTTAAGAAGTTTTTACCTTCCATGTTGTCAAATCTCACTTCCTTAAATGTACCTCCCAAATGTTCCCACTTTCTCTCCTGAACAAGTTGTCCAGCAAAGAAATCTTTCCGAGGAGACTGTGCAATAGATACTTGAATACCATTTGATGGTTCACACCTGACAGATATCATCCTATCACCTATAATTGATCAACATTGATATATTTAGATTTTTTGTTTTTGTACAAAGTATATTACCATTCGGTGAAGCCATTAAACAATATGACGCATTTCCCAAAGGTTCTACTGGACCGGAGCCTAGGTGTAAACTACCTGCTAAAAATTGCCAGCCCATGCACCGTCCAATCGCCTGTACTGCTAACATTTGATGTTGATGAATCTAAAATAATTTAATCAATAGAAGAACTTTATTAAGAAGGATTGTTCATTAATATGAATAACGCACTTGACAGTATATGAGATCTCTCAGTTCTTGAGGTTCATATGACATATGCATGACCCGTCCATCTTTACCAATACATTTTAATGTTTTCTCACTGACGTGTATGACTAAAGGTGTTCGACATACTGCATCATAACTGAAAAATATTTAGTATTTTGAGATACATATTCTCATATTACTTTATTTAAAAACTAACCCATGAGTTATGATATAAATTTTTACACATGACTGTGTTGGACTATTAAGTACACTCCAATGTGATACTATCAATGGATCTTTAACCTAAAATAAAATATTAACTATTAATAAATAAATGCATCATATATAATATACTGTACCTCTTTTGCTATAGTATCAAGCACATATTCAGTTCTTCTACGCATAAAGAAGTGTTGTGCTTGCTGAATAATTTGTTCTAAAAGCGTTTGTTGTTTACTCATATCCAATAATTCATATCGGTCTGCAGCCATTGGCCCTTGTTATCAAATGAAAATTAATTTAGAACATTATATTTATTAATTAACACATTTCAATTACCTGCAACACATCTTCTCTTTGAAGGACCAAGTGGTCCGCTGGCAGGATGGGGACATGGATGATTTGTGTTTGAATGATGTGATTGTCTCAATAGTTGATGAAGGGAATGTTCTAAAACATGCTCGTGATCTGATTTTTGTTTTGTCGGGGCAGGTGTAGTGGAATCTCCAGGATTTTGACCATTAGAATGACATAATCCAATTATAAGTTGAATTCCAGGTAATACCTGCAAATATATAAGATTATCAATGTGAAAATAATTTAGCATAATAAGGAAAATGTGAAAATTAACAGACTGTAGCCATAATTTGATTTCCGACAACTAAATGAGGAATAGCAGCTTTAAGTTGTACAGCTTCACAAGCGAGACGACCAAAGAGCTCTTTGCAAAATAACACATTTTGAGCAGCTTCTAATTTTTGTTGCCAATGCAAATCTGTTGCCTGAGATCCTTGTACATTTCCAGCAGATATTCCAAGAGCTCCCGCTGTTATTTGACTATTCAGAAGTTCTTCTTGATCTGTTGAACAATATAAACATTTGCATATATATAAACACATTTGTGATTGATTTAAAAATACAAACATTGAAATTTTATTAATAGTTTAGAATACAAACCTTTTTGACAAAGTACAGAAATGAAAGCCACCCCTTGTAGTTCTGGAGGAACTGTTACTCTTAATGCCGAAGGAGGAGGAAGAGGTGCACCGGTTGGGTTTATTGGTGGTATTGCATCTTCAGGAGCTTTAGTTACCTAAATTAATGATAAAAGTTTTACTTAAGACAAATTGAAATTCATAAAATTAAAAGGTTGCCAAAAGCATACTTCAAAGATTCCCGTTTGTGCAAATTTAGATCCTGCAGTACGATAACTAAGATCACCGATAATAGCATTTGACACTTTTTTTAATCTCCAATTTTGACGCAATCTCAGTAAATCAATGTGGAAGTCGGGAACATTCCGAGCAGATCGCAGAGAATCTCCTCCCCTGAGTCTTTCAACACCAGCTAATAGAGTAGCCGCAGCACTCGCTAAAGCTTTTTTCCGACCATAAACTTGAACCATTACTCTTTGTTCTACGGCTTCTTGCGGTACTGGATCTAAAACCTATAACAAATCATTATTGATATCTGTCAAAAATAATTATTGTATGTTTCTATTAACCATGTATCGTTTCTCTTTGGCAATTGAAAGGACATCGGCCAAAACACAAACTTCTGTGAGGGCATTTCTAAGTTTTTGTCGCACTGATTCCCATGGCCAAGTGGCTGCCTGTTCTCGTTCTTCATCAGGAACGTCTTCTTTCTTGATGATTTCTTCTCCAGTTGTTTTGCTAAAGTCGATTTTTGATGCGAGTTTGGAAAGATTCTCTGACATAGACAGCGGTCTAAAAGATATATAAATATACATATTTTATTTGAGTATTAATAATATCGATGTAAATGTATTACGGTTGGTATATTTCCTGGCCATCATAACCGATTTCTAGAATGGTGTTCTCTAGAGGCGCCTCCACGCTGATGCTCACCGATTGGGACATCATCTTGTAGCCCTGCTTGTACTTGCACTTGTACTTATACTTGCACTTGTACTTGTACTTGTACTTGCACTTATACTTGTACTTGTACTTGCACTTGTACTTGTACTTGTACTTGCCCTTATTCTTGTTCTTTACTTCTCTTCATCAATCAACAGTGTTCTGTAACCGGTGACATGACACTTGATGCTTTGGTGTTTACTACTGCAAGTGTCACTTTATAAATAAGCAGTTGTCACTTGACTTTTCAAAATTAAATTAAATTATGTCATTGAAAATGTCAATATATATAGAAAATGAGAACTTTATGCCTATCAAATAAAATAACACATTGAGAAAAGTTTATTCTTTTGATATATTTATATTTCCCTAGAGAAAAAACGGTAAAGATTTCTAATAGAGGTAAATTAACTAATTAAGGTAGACACAGAACCGTATAGAACTTATTAGAACTAATACATATCATTTTTCTGATTGTGATTCAAAATGTAAATCATGTTTCCATGGCGACTGTAGTAAAACTTTAATGAAAATAGATGCAGTATTGTCAGCAAGATGAAATTCAAATATTTATACACATTACAAGAAAGTCAGGTAATTTTTACTTAGATTATTCATATCATTTGAACGCAGTGATTATTCATATTTATTTTTAAGGAGAAAGAATGTGCTATCATTTGTACTGCATGGGCGCCCAATAATAAAAAAATAGCTCTCGCTACTTCGGATCGATCTGTGTTATTATTCAATGATGTCGGAGAAAGAAAAGATAAATTTAACACTAAGCCCTCAGTACCGGAAGCTGGAAAAAGATCCTATAATATAACATGTTAGTAATTAGTTAACATCGGTAAAAAAATGAGACAGACAATGATGAGTTTTTTTTAAATATTTTTAAGGCATTTCCTTCGGAAAAGAATCTGATATTTTGGCTGTTGGACAGAGCGATAATATTGTATTTGTTTATCGAATTGGGGATGAATGGAATTCAAAAAAAGTTATTTGTAACAAGTTCCCATTATCAGCACCGGGATCGTCATTATATTGGATATCATCAACAATGTTACTTTGTGGATCGATTGATGGAAAAATTAGGTGAGTAACAATTTTCAAGCAGTGTTTTAATGTGAACTTATGAATATGTTAATTATAATTAGGTTTGGTAATTGCAAAACAAACAAAACCAACGGGGCATGGGCTGGTAGTTCTGGATGCATTGCTCTAACGGCATTCGATAATTCTTGTGTGTCTGGACATATTGATGGTTCAATACTGAATAATAATGGCAGATTATTTGCTCGGCATTCTGTACCTCCTGCAGCAATGTGTACATTGGAAAATTCTGTGAGAAAAATGTTTACATTGTTTAGTAATAGAATTTTGTTTTTAATGGATGTTTTCTTGATATAGATTTTAGCGGCTGGTTGTGATAAACGTATAGTTATTTACGATAATTCTGGGAGATTACTTACGGCATTTGATTATCGAAGAGATGCTCTTCAAAAAGATTTTACCACAGCATGTAGTAATTCTACCGGGCAGGTTAAATATAAAATAAAACCGGTTACATATACAAAATATTTAATTTGTACTATTACACTTGATTAATTATCCTACAGGTTGCAATTGTTGGCAGCTATGATCGTTGTCACATTATTGAATGGTCAAATAAAGATTCTCAGTGGAAACTGTGTAAGATTTTAAATTTTACTGGATTTTATTCAATAAAAAGTATTTCATGGAGTCTTGACGGAGGAAAAATTGCATTATGTGGCTTTAGTGGAGTGGTTGTGGTGTATGAAGCCATGATGAAGTTTGTTATTTTGACATTCATTATTGTTTGTAATTATGTATATTTATACTTAATACAACCTAATATTATTTTTTCAGACGCTGGAAGTGTGGGAATGCAATTGAAGCAATAAGACGAGGTCCGGGACAAGTAACATTAAAATCTTTCGATAATGTAAATAATATGGTTTCCATACAGACTAATCTTGGGAAAGATGTTTATTCTATTAAAATAATGGGTGAGTATTATTTAATATAGTTAAAAATTTCTGGTCATTTGTTTTAAATATAATTAACATTATGTTAGGAGATGATAAATATGCAATATGTAGAACAAATGCGTCATTAATAATTTGTGATATCAGCCGATCTGTATCCAGTGAGGTAATATATTATCCATTTAGTATTATATAAAAAAACAATTGTTTTAATGTATATTAATAATTTATAGGTATCTTGGTCAGGAACTAACGAACGATTTTATTTTCAACATGCTCCTGTTTGTATGATTCACAAGGCTGGAGAATTATCTTTAGTGGAGTATGGTATTGATTCCATACTTGCATCAGTGAGTGATAATATTATTAATGAAATATATAGATTTAGAAATCTTTAACATGAGTTTATATAAAGGTTCGAACAGAGTTTATAAATCCACATTTGATCAGTGTACGCATAAATGAAGGAGGTTCTTCACCTATAAAAGATAATAAAAAATTAGCATATCTATTGGACAAGAGAACAGTTTGTGTTATTGATTTAATAACAGGTATTTTTGTTTGTTCAAATTATTAAAGGAATTGATTATTAAAGTAACTATTGTTATATACAGGGGGGCAAGTGGCTCAGGCAAGATTAGAATCTAAAGTCGATTGGTTGGAGTTAAATGAGTCAGCCGAAATATTGTTGTTGCGTGATCGTCTCCAACACCTAATTATGCTGGATATAAATACGGGAAAGACGGTAGTTATTAATCTATTAATTAAGTTGAATTTTATATAAAATATATTCATCACATTCTTTATAGGATATTATATTGAGTAAAGTAGGCTATGTTCAATGGGTTGAGGGAAGTGATGCCGTTATTGCTCAAACCCAAAATCTTCTAGCTGTATGGTAATAAATTCTATATTATTATATTTGTATTATGCATTTTTTAATTACTTAATTTTGAAGGTACTCCATTTATGATGTGAGTTCTGTTGAGCTCTTAGAATGTGGTAGTGGAATGGTTACCAGTGTTGATTTAAAAAATGACACAAACATAATAAAACTAGAAGGAGGTCCAGTTTCTCATATAACATTGGATACATCCAGACTAAGATTTTGTATGTTTACATAACAGTGGTGGTATTTAAAAATCAATTACAAACATATATTATATTTTCAGGTAAGGCATTAAAATTAAGGGATTTCAGCGGGTGTGAAGCATATTTAGAAAGCCTCAGTGAAAATATAAATGCAGAAAATTTATGGTTTCAACTAGCGAATAAATCTATGGAAATATGTGATCTAAATGTAAGATTTCATTCCAATACTAGAATCCAAAAACCATATTTTGATTTTACTAAATTTTTTTAGATGGCCATCCGATGTTGGAGGGCACTGGGTGATGAAGGACGAAGTATTTATTTAGAAGAAACTCTGAAATTGGCTCAAGCAAATGATAACAAAATAACATGTTGAAATAATATTAAATTACATAATATTATTATACTATTTTTATAAAACTAAACTTAAATAAATTTTAGTTTCAGAATCACCCATTGTCAAAATCAGATTATCAATATTGTCCAGCAATTTGAAAAATGCTGAGCAAATTTATATAGATGAGTTGAAAAATCCATCAGGCGCAATTGAAATGTACACAAAATTACATAGATGGAGAGACGCACTCAATGTTGCTGAAAAATATGATCCAATTGCAGCAAGCACATTAAAAAATCAATATATGGACCATCTTATTTCTACAGGTCTGATCGTCTATTTGGATACTCTTAAAAATCTTAATTATAATATTTACTCGGATGCAGGTGCTGAAGGTGAAGCTGTTACTCTTCTTTTAAACAATGGTGATTCCCGTGGTGCACTTCAGTTGGCTCTCAAAGCTGGATTGACAAATCGAGCTGCTGGTATATTGAAGGACACTCCACATTTGATGACAGATTCAGATTTTTATACTCCTGTTTTAAATGCACTGATTCAGGTATATATAAATTTTTATTTATATATAATAATACTCTTATATCCAATTAATATTCTTATATTTTATTATCTCATATGGATTTATATATATTTTTTAACATAAGAAAGGGAATTGGGAAACTGCAGCCGAACTGTGTGAAAACGGAGGCGATCCGCAACAAGCTGTCGCATTATATGCCACGGCAAAAGCTTTTGCAAAGGCAATTCAAAAGGCTAGACTTGTAAGCATTAGCTAGTATTTAATCATCAATCACCGTGCCTAATTAACAATGTCGGATTTACATTTTTACAAGAAGGAAAAATTTTTGTAAACTAAAGTTTGCTGTAATGTAAAATTGTAGATCCAATATTGTTAATTCGGCATGACAAAATCGAAAATCATCTCTAAAAAGTTTCATTTCAGGTGTCTCCGGGTGATGTCACTGATTTAGAAAGAAGATGGGGCGAATATCTCATTGAACAGAGACAATGGGGGTCTGCGGTTACACATTTGATTGAAGCTGGGGATTCTCGGGCTGCACTTTCAGCTGCAATCAGAGCCCAACATTGGCCAAAGGCTATACAAATAATTCAAGTAATAAATAAAACAATACATATTTCAACAAGGATACTAATACTACTTTAATATTAATAGGTCATAGATGATGTTGAATCAGTGCAGGATCATTATGAGGCATTAGCACAACATTTTGTCATGCAACAAGTATATAATAAAAAACAAAAATTCTTTACAAAATTTAATGATGATAAATATTGATAATTGTTTTTCAATAAGGATTGGAACACAGCTGAAGCTTTATGGCAAGCAGGCAATTTAATTGAGACCGGTGCTCAAACATTAATTAATATGAAACAATGGAGTAGAGCCCTTGCATTTACAACAAATTTGTTGGGAAAAGATCAAGCTGCTACTATTCTACAACCTCATGCTCATAATTTAAGAGATATTGGTAAATTGTGTCGTAAAAAAAGCATAGTACAAGAATTTATTTTGACTTGATCTTGTTTGATTGTATAGGAAATTTAAAAGAGGCAGAGAACTTATATATTGGACTAGGATTAATTGAAACAGCAATTGCTATGTATGAAGAGAGTGGAAAACACGCTGCACTTTTACGACTCATCGCTAAATACCGCCCCCAGTTGCTTTCTGCAGCTCAAAAGAGAATTGCTCAGAATTTATGTGACGAAGGAAAACCTCATCAAGCTGAACATTATTATATCGCTGCTGGTACATTTTTCTTAAATTTCCAAAAACTAAATTGTCTTTATCTATACATTTGATTTCAGGTGATTGGAAAGCAGCAATACAAATGTACAGGGCATTAAATGAATGGGAAGATGCTTACAAAGTGGCTTTGCAGCATGCATCTCCCCAAATTCAAGAACAAGTCTTATTTTTTGTATAAGAATAAGTCATGACGTTTTCACAATTTTTTAATTGAATGTTGTTGTAGGTGGTTGTTGCATGGTCGAATTCGATAGATGATGATGCAGCAGCTGCAAGACTTCTATCTTCTAAAGGGGTAATAGAAGCTGGGATACGATGGGCCGTACGTGGGGGACGATGGAGTAGAGCTCTTGCTTTGTGTCACATTGGAGCACCACATTTAGAAGCACCAGTGAGAGCACAAATGGCATCACATTTAGAAGACCAGGGCCAAGTAATATCCTTTGAATAATAGAAAATTCCATTGAATTCATCCACTACTGTTGTTTCAGTTGGAAGAAGCCGAAGCTGAATTCATACGTGGTGGTGGTGTGGAGGAAGCTATAGAGATGTGGCTCCATGCTCAGCAGTATGCCCGAGCATTAGCATTAGCCGAACAACAAGCTCCACAAAAAGTTAGTTGCACTTATAAACTAAAAAAAATGTATTTTAACATGTTTTCTATTAAATAAGGAAGCAGAAGTTTTGCAACAATATGCTCAGTGGGCAGAAAATCAAGGTGATTTACCTCTATATGAAGCATTAATAATTCGAAGCGGACGACCCCAAGAAATAATCAAATATTACAAAGAAAATGGCAAGTATTAATTTAAACAGACATACAAATAGTAACATGAAAATGACGATTTAATTTGAAGGTTTCTGGGATGACGCAATTAGGGTTTGTGAAGAATACATGCCTCAAGCAGTTAAGTCATTGAAACTGGAAGCATCAAGACATGGAAATTATGATTTTCAAAGTAGTAGTAGGACTTTTACCAATCCTGAAGAAATCTTACAAAATGCTGCAGAATATACAAAGAAGTGTGTCCATATTTTAAACAGTTTTAAAATCAAAATCTATTAAAAAAATTAATTTGCAGTGGAGAATACTATGAAGCTATACAAGCACTGTTATCAGTGGATGTTGACAGTGTTGGTTCTGAAACAGTTGAACGAGTTGCATTAAGAGCAGCAAGACTTGCTAGAGACCATTTATCTCCTTTAGAAATTAAAAAAGTTGCACCTTTAATAGCCCAAAGGTAGATTGTAACCATTGGTTGTCTTTGTGACGATTTTAAATAATGTTTTTTATTGTATTAGAATGGCAGAGTCGGGACAGGAATCATTAGGAGTTCGATTACACAATGCATTGATGAAAATCAACGCTGAAGAAAGCCTACATGAAAACAGTAAGTGTATTTTATAGAATATGTGTTGTTTTATCAAAAAGGAATATTTTTGTAAATTTAAGTGTCAGGAGTAGGAGAGCCAATGGATAATAGTCATATAGAGCAAATGATAAGGAAGGGAGAGTGGTTACAAGCCCTTGAATTATCCACTTCAATTGATGCAGGTTTTACTGCGAAAATAGCATCAAGATTTGCAACCCTCTTAATAGGTCAAACTGAATCTCACAAATATCAGGTGTGTGTGTGATTGGTAAATAAAGTACATATGTAATTTAAAAAAAAAATTAATAGATATTTCAAATATACATATGTGTATGTAATAGTCTTCAGATGGGTCGGAAATATCAGGAGGATCATTGGGAGCATTAGCGGTGTTAAATAGATGGGGGACTGGAGACACAGCAACTGTATTGTTAATTAATCCATTACTAGTTCAGATCTCGGCTATTACATCTCCTGGATTTCACACTTTTCGAGATTTGAGAAATGTCATATTTTCAATTGTAAGTATGAAGATCAGAAATGAGTTTGTACATATTCATATGAATATTAAATACATCATAGGTTTCTCATTCTGCAAGTAATGAAAGAAGTTTACAAGCAGCTGTTTTATTATGTGTCCGAGAGGCTTGCCGACATGTACCTTCACTAAAACCATTGGCTTTGAGAGCTTCTACTTCTTTATTACGCTACACAGATATTATATCTGCTGATAATGGTGAGTGACTTTATGCAAGATTATCTACAAACTATAACTA
The DNA here is from genome assembly GCA_022606485.1 of Agraylea sexmaculata. Lineage (NCBI taxonomy): Eukaryota > Metazoa > Arthropoda > Insecta > Trichoptera > Hydroptilidae > Agraylea > Agraylea sexmaculata. Next base: position 84,157 of record JAGTTH010003506.1, on the reverse strand, counting down.
ATCTTTTTTTTTATAAAGCTTTCTTGGAAGCGGGAAAGATATTAAAAGATTCTGATCGTAAAGTAGAAGCCTTAGTCATGTTAAATAGATACTTAGATTTGGCCGAGTTGGCAGAAATTGATGGAGCTGATATATCCACATTAGATCATAGTGATTTCGGTAAGCTAATGAATTAAAATTGTATTATGTTACATAAGTTACATACATACATTTTTAGAGGACACGGATTTCCCACAAGATGTTATTCTCGGAGGAACAGCAACCACACAAAAAGAGCATGATGAAATTAAAGAATGGGTCCTGGCAGTCTCTTTAGATCAAAATGTTACACAGGTATAATTTGATAGTTAAAATAAGGCATAGTTTTAATAGAAATATACAAATTATAAATAAAAATGAGTACTATAACAGGCATTGCCAATTGATAAACGTGGATTGTATGAAAGCTGTTTACTACCAGGAGAGTCTTCTTGTGCATTAACAGGATTTCCATTATCTAACCGAGTAGTCCATTTTACAAATGGTATGTATACATATGCAATTTTTTTTACTATGCAAGTAAAATAAAATATTCTTTCAGGTCAGTGTGTGAACCGGGACGCATGGGCTAAAGTTCAAGTTCAAAGCAATGCAGAACCAGCTAGTGACATTGCCGATTGTAGAAGATTCATAACTGGTTGGTGTGGGGCTGATGATTATAATTTTACATAAATTTAAGAACATTAAATTATTATAACCTAATAAGAAACAAACACATAAGTGAAGAAAAAAATGAACATTGTATTCCAATCATTTATTTTAAAATATACCTTATCATGAAAATTGTATTCAAAACAAATATATCATTTAACGCCAGGTAGAAAATGATGGTGATCTAAAACAAATTAAAAAAGATTAATTCGTTTTTGATTTATTATTAAAATAAAAATTTATGGTAACTTACGCCTGAAAAGCGGGAGCCGGTTGGATTGGCTGAGTTTGTTGTGCTAGATTTCCAAATGATATTGTACTTTGGGTGGCAAGGTTCTCAAATACGGTAGACTGATTTGGAGATCCAAAACCTTTAAAATAACAAGAATGATAAAAAGAGTCAGACTCATTATTATCGCAATTGTGTATACCTCCACTAGTGTTAGGAGAACCGAAGGCAGGACTGCCACCAAAAGGAGAACTGCTACTGAAAGTTGGTTGGCTACTATCAAAAGCAGAGTGACTTCCAAAGGTAGGAGGACTACCAAAACTGCTTCCAAATGTTGATGCTTCAAAAAAAAATATAATAAGAATATTGAACAAATAAAATAAAATATGTATATATTTTACCCTGAGGCTTAGAAAATGTAGTAGGAGATCCAAATCCTGATTGATTTGCAGGCTTTTGATCATTAGAAAACGATCCAAATCCACTTGGTGTACCAGGACTAAAAAAAATAATTAGTTTACTCTGATACGTAAGTGTGTATTTGAAAATTTATTAGAACATATAATAACCTCGCCCCAAATACAGGTTTTCCTCCAAAAGCTTGAGTACTTCCAAAAGCTGCACCTGAATATTGAAGTACATACATACATGTATATTTAAAATTCACGGAGTGCTTTAAAAAAAATTATATTACCTGGTTGTTGTGATCCAAACACAGAAGATGGCTGAGGTGAAGTATTTTTTGATGGATCACTAAATACATTTTGATTCCCGCTTGAACCAAATATCGATCCACCTGAACTACCAAATGTATTAGTTGAGGTTGAAGCCGGTTGACCAAATATACTCGAAGAAGATGTAGTAGCTGGAGATCCTGATGTAATAAATAAAAAATAAAAATAATGAATCATTAAAAAATTATTACATAAAAATACTTACCAAAACCACCAAATGTTGTACTACCCCCAAAGAAATTCGAGGGTGTTTGTGAAAAAGTAGAACCTCCACCAAACACAGACTGAGAGAATGCGCCATTTCGACCAAATGTAGATGATGCATTGCTGCTAAAAATAGATCCTCCAGATGTGCCAGTAGTACCGAAGGATTGGGTGTTGGTTGTAAAATTTGATTGGTTGCTGAAAAACGGCGATGATGGTGTAGAGTTGGCAGCAGCTCCAAAGACTTTCCAAGGATTTGCAGATTCAGTTGTGGTTGGAGGATTGACAGATCCGAAAACGTTTGCTGGTGTAGTTGAAGGTGTTGATGATGAAAGGTTGAGTGAACTGAATAAATTGTTTACAGGTGAGCTGGCATTGGGGCTGCCAAAAGCCAGGGGTGGAGAAGAAGCATTTTGTGTTGGGGGTGGTGAGCCGAAAACAGATGCAGGAGTTGGACTGGTTATTGGAGAAGTAGGTTGGCTACCAAAAGTAGTTGATGTGGTCCCCGCAGGTGGGCTTTGTCCAAATATACTTATAGGTGAAACTGAAGTAGGAGATTTTGGAGTTGTTGTTTGAGGGGAAGTAGCGTTGGTGACTGGAATTGTTTGAGGAGCTACCGAAAGTGTAACACTCACATCAGGAGAAGCAGTGGTTGTGACTGTATTTGAAGAGAGTGAGAAATTAGAAAATGATACAGTTGGAGGTGGTGTTGATGTATTAATGGAAGTTGTAGAAGGTGTTGAAGATGGAGTTGATGTTTTTTGTGCAGTGCTAATTGGTGTTATTGTTAAAGATGAAGGCAATGATATTTCTTGATTAGAAAAAGGTGATACAGCTTGGGAAAATTGAAAAATGGAAGATGGTGTTGATGTAGTATTGGGCCTTGAAAAAATATTTTCAGCTTTTGAGGGTTGGATTGAAATGGCTGCGGTACTTGCTGTTGTAGTAAAGATGGAGTTTGCAGTACTCTTTGAGAGCTCAACAGCTATACTAGTCACATTTGAAGTTGCCTGTGAGGTTTCAACCTTATTTTTATCAAGTGTAGATAATGTTCCAACATTTGTAACGGAAATGTTTGGTGAAAATTGAGTTATAGTTGGTTGAATTGTTGAACTTGGCGGTGTGGTTCCAAATGGAATGGATGTAGGTAATTTAAAAGTAACCGATGACATTGCTGGTTTTGTTAAGTTCTCTTTGGGTTCGGGTTTCGATTCGGTCTTTACTTCCTTGGAAACTATAACATTTGGTGTTTGTTGAACTGTGTTCAAGTTTGATAGTGAATCTGAAATTTTTTTTATATTTTTTAGTAAAAACAGTTACAAGTTTTACATATTTCGCTTTCAATGTGAAACCTGATTTTAAATTAGGTGAACAGATCGGCTTTCCATCAAATGTTTTATCAGAGAATTCTATTTTGGAAGATCCCATATTCAATATTGAAACCTGATTAAATGATTGAGACATGCTCTTCGTAGTTTCGCTTGAAGAATAACTTGTTTGTGCATTTAATGCAAATTCTACATTGTGAAGCGGAAAAAATCAGTATTTTATTTAACAAAAATTCAATTAACTATGTAAATACCTGATCTAGGAAGTTGAGAGTTTGTATTTCCATTAACTATTGGCTTTACAGGAAACAGTGATTGATCGGTCTTTTTAACAAAACTTGGATTTACCAATTTTTGAGATTCAAGGATTGTGGGTTTATTATTTGTTGTAGTTGTTGAAGAAATTGGTGCAAAAGTCTGAGAAACTGAGGGCAAATTGTCTTTTGGTAGAGATTTTTCATTAGCAAATACATCATTTTGAGATATTTGTGTAGATTCATCTTTTTGAGTTAAATATGTCTCAAGCTTAAGTATGGGTTCAACTTTCAATGGTTTAATAGTCACAGTTTTTTGCTTCATCAAATATTCTCGGAGAACATTGTGTTTCTTAGTGGTGTACTTGGATTCTCGATCAGATATGGCTTTGAATTTGGCATCTAGTAAGTCTCTGGGTTGTAATGATAAATTCAGAATGCTTTTTGTAACTGTTGAGAGTTCACTATAAAATAAAGAATGCGTTTAATTTATTAGGTTGGCGGCAAAGTTTTGTCGTATTTAATGCGTTTGAAGTTTTTTTTGACTGTAAGATAAAAACGAGCAGGTAAAATGAGTCATATATAGTCTTATTGTTTAGTGCATGGTCTGAACTAATGAAAAAAATTGAAATTGTTTCCGTTATATCCCACAAGTCATGTGCTAAATAATAAAACTTCAAACCCAGCAAATACGACAGAACTTTCCCGCCAACCTAATGCTACATTGTAATCTGACAAGTATGAACTATAAATTTATTACCTTGTTCTACTGACACTTTTATTTAAAAGAGGTTTGCCCCGCTTGCCTTGTGATAAGTGTGGTTTCATTGTATCTAGTGATTTTTGTAATGCCTTAACTAAACATTGCTGACGAGCTAATATCTCTTGTTGACGAACGAGTGGTTTGTAAACTTTATCGAGCGTAGGCATTACCATTCTATCAGGATTTTCTAAACCATGAAGAGCACTAAAATATTTATACAATTACATATTTAATCAACTTAATTATGTTGATACAATCGTATGTGAAAAAAAACCTTACTTGACTTTCTTTTTACAGTCGTCTTGAAATAATTCCCATTGTTCATCTAATGAGTTATTAATTTCTTGAAGTTGAGACTCAACATAACCCATCAATCGTTTTATGACAGATAATTTGTTTCGAGAAATAGGATCTAATTGAGCAAGCTGCTCCAATTCAGCAATGTACCTAGTAAGGATATTTTTTAAAAGGTTTTTATTTCAATACATATATCATTATGTTAGATACAAACTCTGGTTGCATTCGAGCTTCAGCCAACAGGGAACATGTATTGATTAGAAGCTTTTTCAAGTTGACAATTTCTTGCTTCATATTATCACCATTCCATAATGTTTCTAAACCATCATCAAACTTAGACAATGTAGTTGATATATCCTTCATTTCATCTTTTGTACCAATCTAGCATAAATTTGTTTAGTTACAAATTGGTCAAGAAATAAAATGTATGTATTTAAAATAGTTTATAGTATTTACTCACTTGAACTGACAATGCATTACAGCGCTGAAGAATGAGAATTAGTTCTGTTTGAAAATCATTTGTCTCTTTTAAGATCATAGCTTTCAAGGTTTCATCAGAGACTGTATTTATAGTTGGTTGTTTATTGTTAATGTTTTCATTCAAGTTTTCTTTTGTTTCTGCTTTGGACTAAATAACATTCTTTGTGAGATAAAACTAATCAAAACAATTTAATAAAAAATGCATATTATGATTGTATACCTTTACGACATTGTTTGTACTTCCCATCATTTTTGATATGGTTATTTGAGTTGAGGGTTCAAAGTTAGCATTGGGACCTGGATATGAAATTGTGTTATATTTATGGAATTAAATAATATTATGTGTTTTAAGCGACGTATTACATAATTAAATATTGACGCTAATTTTCAAGAATTATCTTATGAATATATGTAATTATTACTATTAGAAAAAATAAAAAATTATAGAAAGGTCGCCTAAAGCACAATTGAAAATAAGAATGTTTCACCTTTGGAATTATTTACAGTGTTTGGCACCATATTTGCATTGTGAACAATTGGTGCTGGATTTTCAGGTTTCACAAATTCTATTGAAGTAGGTTGTTTTGGAGCGGGAAACAAATTAGAAACAGGTTTATTAGTTGCTTGATTATTTCCTACTTTTGGTGCCTAAAATTAATCATAGTAACATTACACCAAACTAATAAAAAAACAACCAATAAAAAATTACGATGGGTGTTGATGTGATGGTAGGTTGGGTCATTCCAAATGTTTCATTCATTTTGGATTGGATATTCTTTTCATTTGACTCTTGATGTGGTGAAACATTGATTTCATTATTTTTACTAAAAAATATTTAAAAATATATTTACATATGTATTACAAATTGTACTTTGTTATAGTGAAAATATTACATAGAAAGTAAGTGTGATGGTATCATAACAGATTGGGGAACTGAGCAAAGATTGGGTGCATCAGGATTAACATTTATAATGTTAAAAGACACCAATATTCCACAATGAGATAATATGTGCATCATCGGCATAAAGGGAAGAGTCTGATTTTCACCTAAAAATATTTTTTTTATCGTAAACATTGGTATTTAGAAATAAAATTAAAATGACTCACCCCATGGAACTCTATGTAATGCAGAATCATCAAAAGCAACACCAATAGGATAATTTTCTTGTTTGTCATCAGTCAGAGGTAATTCTGCACGTCCTTCGTCAACCTACAATTCATATGCATAGTTACAATTGAAAAAAATATATTTGCTATAGAAAAAAGAAAATTGTGTTGAACATACCTGTATCCATTGAAACCAGTTATTTTGATCTACAGTTCCTAAGACACCAGCTTCAATACTGTTAGAACATGCAGCCAATATTGTTCCCCTATAAATAAAATAAATAATTAGTCTAGAAGTCTAATATATTTGCTAATTAAGTAGAGAAAAAAAATGTAGACCATTTTGATATGTGGGTAATATAATATTGAGGAGGTGCCACTGATACAGCACTATAGCAGATATCATCATAATTAATGCACATTGCAGGTCCAGTTTTGGGTGTATTTAATATAGTTATAGCTAAAAAAAACCCCACATTAAATGAGTTGCTTTGCTTTAGTATTAAATTAAATAGTTTAAAATAAAGATTACATGGTCTCGCAGAGGGATCACTTTTATTTAAATATACAACTGAAAATTGATAATTTGATATCCAATGAATAGCTATAGCCTCTACAGGATTGCCATCTATCCTCGGAGCCGGTATATTTTTTACCAAAGAAAGATCAGGTTTTAGCTGCGATAATGTTCCATCGGCATTGCCAGTTACAATTTGTTTTCCTTTAGGACTCCATGAAAGACATCTGGTGATTAAAAATGTTATAATAGTTAATGATCACAATGAATCAAAATAAAAAAATATATAAACCTGGCATTTAAAGATTTAAATGATACAGATTCATTTTTCAAATAAATAACTGCAACATTTCCATCAGAAGTGCACACGGCTAGAGCGTCAGGCTGACATGGATTCCATGATATATTTTGAATGTGAATGTTCGGTAGAGAACTCAACTCTATTGGATCCAAGGTGTTAATTTCCTATAAAGAATAAAGTATACATATTATATCAATTTGAAACCAAATTAAAAAATTAAACAAAAAATACTTGCCTCAGAGGAAAAACCGCGAACATCATAAATCAAAGCGGCCAGGACATGGTCTTTTTTTATAACCACACACAGTAGCGTTTGGTCGCAGTTTACACAGAGATAAGTGGGACGACCGGGCAGCTCTATACTCCGTTCAGGACATTCTTCGCTCAACACATACTTTTCTAGTGGAATTACTGAAACAAGTCATCTGTACAATAATTACTGTGAAAACAGACTTTTATTATAGGTTTCAAGATATACCTTTTAGAGTGTTTTCGGGCGAAGCCACAAATAGGAGGCCGCATCTACTGGAAACGGCGATAAGATTCACACAAGGTTCACTTCGGGGTGGAATTTGGTCAAAGATTTTAGTTTTTTTATGAAATTTGAACAGAAAACTCTGAAATTAGATTACAATTAATGATGCGTGTTGGTGATTTTGAATAATTCAGAGGTTAGATTTGTGAACGAAGGTTATTTTTAACAAGAGTTACTTGCCTGGATGTCCTGGCCGCCTGGCGCGTTGCACACCTGCATTGTTACTGTTGTTATTGGTCAGTTATAGTTACAGTTACAATTACAGTTACAGTTACAGTTACAGTTATAGTTAAAGTCACAATAATTACACTTCACTTGACAGCTGTAGTCAGTTGCCGCTACAATTTACAACCACTGGCAAGTGTAGCCAGTACTCACATTAAACTGTGCAAATAAAAATAATCTAAAATAAAACTCGTATTAAACAGTGAAGGCCCGTGAAATAAAATGCAAATAAATAATATATTTACGATTTTTTTTGGATGAAAATAGGATTGGGTTTGATAGCCATAAAGTTGCAGCTGATATTTTGACAGTTTGACAGTAGAAGGCAGAAAATATAAGTGTCTGTGACAGTATCAGTAGCGGCCTGTATCTCGATGGGTCTCCGGGGAGATCGGCAGGAAGATGATGCTGCGGCCCTGGTACAGGTGTACAGTCAGCTGCTGGGCAGGCAAGGGCCGAGGGACAGTCAGCTGCAGAGTTGTGAGTACAAGGTGTGTACAGTCAGCGCCAGAACTAACAACACTCTCTTCACATGGAAGACGCAAGGAATCGTGGAGAACTGCGTCATGTCATTAGCTGACTGTGTCTTGCAAGCTCACATGCTTGTCCAGGAAGCTCCAAGGTATCGTCGCTTTACAACTACAATAATAATTACATTTGAATTGTGCTCATATTTTGTCGCTTCAGTCATTACAGGAGTGTTGTGTTTTATGGCCAGTATTCGATAGAAGTGAAAAAATCCCAAGAAGAATGCATAGCAATCCACATGAAAGATATCATAAGTCTAACATCATTTGTAAAGAAAATTCACCAGGTGTCTGTGCACATTTTTCGCCAGATATGGGCGATTCACAACTGCAACTTACTTGAAATGAGTGAGTTTTCTAATTTTAAATGTGATGCATATTTTTTAATTCATATACATTTTAGGAACTATCCAAATGGACTATTTAATATCCAAATTGGGAGACTTACTCACCGTTTTAGTTATATTAGACTGTTTGGTAAATAATTCTCCTCTTCCCCAACATTGGAATGGTTACAAAAAATCTGTGGAGACGTTGAATGAATCTTCTATGAAAATAAATAATAAAAAAGTAGATAAACTAAATTCAGTATTGAATTTAATCGAAGACAAAATAATGACTGATAAAATATTTGAAAATTGTCTCAATTTGATATCATATTCCGAATCTATCAATAGTATTGGAAAAACAAAGTGTCCGATTGAAGAAGATATTTCGTCTTATATCAAAGTTAAAATGGGAGAATTGGAAAAATCTAATATAGATATTTATGAGTCTGCATCGGTTATTCTATGGATAAAAGTTAATTCATTATTTATTCTTCACAATACACTTTTTGGAAATGTGGATAAAAAGGTATTCAAGGCTCTCACAGATGTCAACATAAAGGTATAATTTTTGCTTCTAATATAGTATAATCTACATGTTTTTTAATTTTTCACCATATTTTAGGCCCACAGCATCTGTTTGTTTGGTCAAGTTTTATGGTATCCGGAACAATTTTTAAATAGACATGCCAGTATTTTGTGTTCTTCTATGAAAAAAATGTCAGAAAATTATTTGAAAGCTCGACAATCCTACATTACAGCAAAAAAATTAAGCCTACCTAAAGAAGTCGTCATTGCCCAATTACACAGTAGTAAATGGACCCTCAAGATTAATGAAGTATTTAGTTTAGGTGAAAACCACTTGAACTCAACCCAGATGAATTATCGCATGATGCTTCTGTTTCAAGGCATGAAATTTGCATCGCAGATAAATTTTATTATTAAAACTGTTAGCAGTATTCACATAACACAAGGAATACCCATGACGAAGAGTTGTCTTCTTAGCATCTGTAAATTGGTTGAAGTGTTAAAAGCGATGTATGACTGTTTTTCTAAAAATGTTATCAAAATTTCTTCCTCCGTAAACATGATCTCTCAACATATTTCGTTTCAATTAGCATCTGAGATAGCTTCTTTGAAACGAAATATAATTACAAGCAAGAACTATTCAAAACAAGTAGATGAATTAACCATTTTTTTAATCGCTGAACAAGCCTTTAAATCTCCCTCCAGTGTGTTTCGAGATATAGTAGGTAAAATTTCATTGTCAATGGTACCTGTCAAGTCATTAAATGATGAAAAATGGACCAAAATATCTAGTTTATTGGAGGATTTGGAAAATATTACAAATATTGATGTAAAAATGAAAGAAATGTGCGATTGCACATTTTTATACTGGAATAAACAGATGATTCCAATATATTTTGAAAATTTATTCAATCAAAAAAAAGATTTTACTAGATTGAAATTATTTTTTTCTGCCATAAATGACTGCTATGTTACAGTCAAAGCCTTAAAATCACAAAATCAGTTGGCTGTAAATTATTTTAAAGACATAAATGCATATTTTGTAGAGTGTATTCTGCAACCGTTAAGTCAACAAATTGAAACTAATTTACGGTTACATATTCATTCTCATCTGCAATTAGATAAGTCCAATCCTTATTCTGTACCTGTATCAAATTATTTAAGCTTGTTAAAAGTGCCTTATTTGCAATTTGGTAATGATTATATATCAATAAGAAATTCTGTAGAGCACTATTTATCTTATACATTTTACAACCTGACTACTGTTGTTCTTCATGATTGGAAAACCTATGGACAGATGCGTCAATTAGCTGATTTCAAATTTCAACTACATACAGTTGAAGACAATTTACCCACCCAAACATTAGAACAAGGTTTGGATGTTTTGGAAATTATGAGAAACATTCAAGTTTTTGTATCTAAATTCTCTTACAATCTCAACAATCAAATTTTCATTGAAGAGAGCAGTAACAACAAACATTTAAATACCATAAATATATGCCATGTCGCAAATTCTATCCGCACACATGGAATTGGAATAATGAACACAACTGTCAATTTCACCTATCAGTTTTTGAGAAAAAAATTCCATATGTTCTCGCAGTTCATGTACGATGAACAGATCAAGGCAAGACTAATAAAAGATGTAAGATATTTTCGAGAGATTGCCAACAATGCTCGAACTTACAGCTACAAAAGAGCTGAAAAATTCAATAGAACTATTCGTAATTTGGGATTAAATGAAAACAGCCAGAGTTACTTGGATTTATTCAGAATACTCATCACTCATATTGGAAACACTATGGGATATGTAAGGATGGTGCGTTCAGGAGGATTGCATTGCTGTGCTAATGCTACAGCATTTTTACCAAGTCTTGAACAGTCACAACTGTTTGACAGCTCTGATATGGATATGATGCAAGAAGACAATACTTTGAAACAAGTAAACGATGTTTTGCAAAACACAGTTCGAAGTCTTACCTCAAATTTTTCTCATGGTACGGATTACTTCAAACTTCTGGTTGATGTGTTTGTTCCTGCATTCAGAAACGATGACAACATGCATTTGAAAACATTTTATATTATTGTACCACCACTGACTGTAAATTTTGTTGAACACATGTTACTCGGGAAAGATAAGATGAATAAGAAAAACAAAACAGGTGCCTCCTTTACCGATGACGGGTTCGCGATGGGATTGGCTTTTATATTGAAACTTCTCAACCAGGTAATTAAGATTAATACATATTATTTATGTGTTAAAAATATTAAATATATATTTTTTTACTATCACAGGATGAAGATATGGATTCTCTCCATTGGTTTCAGTCCGTAAACGATTATATTGCTCAGGAAAGAAAATCAATGGAAATGCAACTGTTAAAAGGTTCCATACAATTACAACAAGCTCTTGCCTTGACTGAAAAGAAGTTGATTTTGCTAGAAGAAGAATTTCAATTATTGTATTTCAGCTTTAGTAGTGCTAGGATATTTTTTCAATAAAAATGATTGATTCCATATTAGAGCTGTGATGTTAAAAAATATTATTCCGATTCCAATCACATTGTTGTAAACATATTGATAAAAATTGCAACAGTGCATACTTTATATATATATTTTGATATTTTAATATTTTGTAGATCTATATGAATGTTAAAGTAAATAGTCCAAGCATATTTAAATAAATAAATACATTTATAATAATCTCTAGTGTATACCAATGTTTATTGTTATAATGAAGTGTATTAAAAAATATTTCAGTATAAATGATTTTTATTTTATCGATTAAACATTTAATTTAATACATAACATTTAACAGAATTTTTTGATGGTACACAGCTAAGATTTGATGTGGTTATTATCTAGTATACAATAAATATCGTAACCTCTGCCATTTCATTATCAATTTGTTGGCGGTGTGGTCAATTATTTTTTATTTTACTTTCTATAATAAATTTATTTTAGGATTTGTAAGTTCCTAATAAATACAGTCTGAATTTATGAAGTTGTAAAAAAATCATTATTTTAATTAGTTTGTTTATTGTGTAAGTTTTTGATTTAGTTCCCGGTCTTCTTTTTTATAATACGTATGTTTAATTATTTTTTTTTAAATGTAGCAAAGTTTACCGCACCACGAGCCTGTTGTCATCATAAATATATCCCGACGTCATCAACGACATCATAAACAATAAATACGAACACAAATGGAAATGTTTTAATATCGTTACCAGTTTGGTTTCTAGTGGAATGTGGCGCACCACGACCCCCAGAGGTCTCAGCCTCTTAAACAGACGCCAAAAACATGTAATTAAAACACTATGTATTAAAGTTTCACTAATTAAATTCATTCACATTTGAAATTTCAACAACCACCTTCGAATTCCCATATCTAGCACACTAAATGGAATGAATATTAAAGCGCAAATGTGGATGCATTAAACTTGAATTTTACAAGGAAATTAACAAAATCTGTATTTATGCTTTAAAGTCAATTATATTATATTTTGAACTATATCAAACTAAACTTGGCCATTATGGGATTCGAACTTATACATATGGACATGCGTTTTTATTAAAGAAATTAATTTGATGTTACTTCCACAATACTTCTGAGGATGAACTACACGTTGGTAGTCGAAAGACAGACATCTCAAATAAAAATATTGTAGAACTTCTTTCAATCATCATCAATCTCATCAAATAAATTTCTTTAATTATGGAATTCCACCTAAAAGTCAATAATGCGTTTTTATATTGCAGTTGTTAATCATGTCTTATTGTTTAATGAATATCTATACAAACGAATACATTTTAACAGGTAGGGGTAGCGCATGAGGGTCCCTCTGGATTGATAAATTTTAAAAAATCCCGTGGTACAATGAGAAAATTTTCTGCGGGCACCCATGCTTAATAGTTCTATACTTAGTTAATTTATGACTTATTTGATAGGTGATAGCAATAAGACGAGAAGATCAATCAGTATGGGAACGAAGAGCTCCATTATCTCCCGCAAATGTAGCCAAATTCACCAGAGAAGGAGTTCGAGTCATAGTACAACCATCAAATAGAAGAGCCTATCCAATGCAGGTGTGTTATTTTAAAATTAATAGTTATATTTATATGCAATGAATATTTTTTTATTTATTTCCAGACTTACATACACGCAGGCGCTATAATTCAAGAGGATATAAGCGAGGCGTCTATTATTTTTGGCGTAAAGCAGGTGCCTGTGGATTTGTTGATTCCAAATAAAACTTATTGCTTTTTCTCCCACACAATAAAAGCCCAAGAATCAAACATGCCACTGTTGGATGCCATATTAGAAAAGGTAATTTCGAATAAACACGCATGTCTACCGTGCTTCCAATGAATTAATGTATGTTAAATTGCCCAAAAACAAACTATTCTCCAATTCAATGTGCTGTGCTGTATGTTTTCAACGATTATTATAATGTACATTTTTCCGTTTTGTAAGTTTGCGTGGTTTATTGCCGTTTTGAAACTCATTATTTGCCTCGATATGGACTCAATCTGTTCTATGCGGATTTTGCAATATGAGATACGGTCGAACGGAATTGCAAATGCGGAATTGCGGAGTCAGGAAACTGTCTGAAAAATGAAATACTATATCGATTGAAACGGACAATGTGAAATTACAGTAGAGCCAAGTGTTTAAACACAATGAACAACTTTTTAATCACAATAAATGACTGAAAACTGTACTGTCCTGAATACTATATGAGACACGACTGTTCATCTTGGACAAGTTTATTTAATTGTGTGATGTGAAAGAATCCATCGATTTTTTCCATCTAGAAAACTAATTTCTTTATTTTATTTCACATACATTACCAGCGTAAGTTCTCAGGGGATATTACGCTACAAATACTGTGGTCATGGGTTCAAATCCCGCTCAATAATTATTTTTTTAATTTATTTGATTGATTATTACGACTAGGAGATCGGCAATAATATCATAACATCCCGATCCTTTGTCTTGATACAGGTTTACTCTGATTTCCTGGATTGTAAGGTAAATACTGAGGTGGTTATTAAGGCAGAGCCGCTCTGTCGGTGACCTGTGTAACTAGTAATAGTTAGTTTCACCAACAGACTATGAATTGACACGTTGTTGTGTCTAAAAAACCTTTTTAAAAAAGCTCCATTAGATGTCTAGGTTCTCTGGTATTCCAAATAACTGTTTTCTCTTATTTAATAAAAAAAAGACTATGGCAAATTTACAAATAATTAAATGCATTATAATGGTTAAAAATACCAGAAATACAAAAATATTAATAACAACAATGCACGACCTACCCTATAATAGGGATGGCCTGGTCCGTTGCGGAACGCAAATTGATAATCTCCATAAATTAATTTCTGGCTTGCTTCCTGAAAATACCTGAGGTTCATTTCATGAATATGTAGAGTAAATATCAGACATACTAAGGAAGGCCGTAATTGGTCACACAGCAAATCATATTATGTTTCGAAATTACTAACCACAGCCGCTTGCGGTAAGCATGTCAAAGTCTGACATTCACTCCTTTTTTTTAAAGCAACTCTACTCAACCCGATTTAGACATCTTGGCATTTTCATTCATCTATTTTTCTTAGTTTACAACTAATTATACATTATAATTTTATAGAATATCCGTCTTATAGACTATGAAAAATTAGTGGACGAGTCTGGAAATCGCGTTGTGGCTTTTGGAAAATATGCAGGAGTAGCGGGAATGGTCAACATCATTCACGGACTCGGACTCAGATTACTCGCTCTAGGACATCATACGCCATTTATGGTATAAAATAATTACACTATTGTAGATTACCGTGGTTTATCTCGGTTTTGTTGTTGTTTGATCGCGTTTGTTTGTTTTAAGTGTGAATAGTTTACGCATTTAAATACCCACTTGTGTTATTGCTGAAAACTAGTTTTGCTTTAATTATGTGTTAGCTATTAATTAATGTGTATCTTTAAAGCATATTGGTCCAGCTCACAACTATCGCAACTCAATGATGGCGAGACAAGCCATTAGGGATGCTGGCTACGAAATTGCTTTGGGTGAGTTTTATGTACTTACTTTAAATTAAACTGTTCATATTAAAATTATGCTTCTTCAAGAAAGCGAAATAAAGTATGCAAAGTAATCTCATGTTTCAAGTTGAAACAAATAAGCTTTATGCCTCTTATTGTTTCAAAATAAAAATATTTATCACGTAGTTTAGTATCTTTAATACGGCAACACAGCCATTAAAAATCTAAGCTATATATTTACAGATGAGCTTTTGAGTCGTATAGCCGCTTACATTTTATTTATTTGCCAATAAAAGTACTAAAAACATACTAATTAGGTTCATAGAAAATCAGATTTTATTCAATCTTATACAACATGATAACAACAAATTATCAAAATTTAATCCTTAAAATTTTAACGTCAAAGTGGCGTGTACCTGTGGACAGGAATAAAATGTAATTAAAAAAAACATTATAAAATAAAGAGAAATTAATACATGATTAAAAGGGTGTAATAAACTATGAATATTAAAATTTTTAAATACCTTAATTAGTTCTTAAAAATAAGGTTAATTAATTAATTCAATTATATGTTCATCGTATTGTATGAAGGAATTATATTTTTATGTTAAATATGAAAATACTGTATAAAGTTGTAATAGATAGTCTTCTAAGAATTTGACCTTCATACCATATTTTTATTAATTGCATAGGTATGATGCCAAAATCAATTGGACCTCTCACATTCATCTTCACTGGATCTGGAAACGTATCACAGGTAAACTTTTTACTAAATATAATATTAGGAATACATAATATTGATGTAGGTTGATTATTATATAATTGAATTAATTTAAGGGCGGACAAGAAGTATTCCAAGAGTTACCCCACGAATACGTTCCTCCAGAAATGTTGAGAAAGGTCGCAGAACACGGGAGTGAGTAGAGACCTTCAATTTATTTTATAAATATATAAATAAGCATCAATTCCCTTTGCAATAGAGACGTGTGACTGATGTTACAGATCCTAACAAAGTATATGGGTGTGAAGTTAGAAGACGTCACCATTTGGAGAGAAAGGAAGGAGGAGGATATGATCCCCAGGAGTACGATGAACATCCTGAACGGTATATCTCAACGTTTAGTAAGAAGGTGAAATATATTACCCCGTTATAATACTTACATTCTCACAAAATTCATTCATTCAAAACTGTATACAAATAATAAAAATGATGATCCAATTGCGTAACTTATAAGGCTAGAATTTTTTATTTTGAAGTATAATTAGCTACCTAGCTATATATATCTTTAATCCATCGTTAAAGTATATTTCCTATAAGAAAATGATAATAGCATCACATGCGGTCCTTCATAATAATTTATCTTATCATATAAGCACATCTATTTTCTACACTGTTTTAACTTTCTTCTATAACGCACGCGAATCGTATTCCAGGTTTCCACACAGAGTTGGAGGTATATGGAAGTTTTACTGTAATTTGAAATAAGTACCTACATATAATAATATGTGGTGCATGGGATATAAATTAGGTAATAAAATTCAGCCATAAACTATCACAGACGCTTTAAAATATTGGGATTAGTAATTGTAATAATAATAAAATAGAGTAACGTGTATCTGAATTATATTTTTTATATATAATTGCTGTTACGATTACTAACGCATAAAAATGTTTTATTATATTATATAATAATCGGTATATCAATTACGTTATTTAAATAACATATTTGTTTTGATACTCACAATTAATTAATATATTCAGGGTATTGAATTATTGTTGAATTTAGTTATGAAGGGTCACGTATCAAAAATAATCCCCAGTGGTTGAATGTTTCAATGAGGCCATTGGTAGAAACTTTGAATAGCGAATATACATTTGAAATTGTTTGTAAAATGTACGGGAAAGGGGAATATTAGAGCCACAGATCGTTTTCTCAAACCATCAAGTTGTTGCTTTAAACTCACAAAGTGTTATCTCTTTACTGAAGTGTTTTCCTGGCTATATCAATAAAGAAACTCAACTACCGAAACACCGTCACGTCTTTCGAAAGATCGAATAATATTAAAGCTCTACCAGTTTGTATACATATTATTAACATGATTTTTTATTCAATAAATTAAATATATATTTGATTTGAGCGGGGACACTTTATTTTGATTATAATACTCACCATTATGTACTAATAATAATTGAGGTCATAGATATATTTTTAACTGTGTTTTAATAATATTGTTGTATTAAATCTATTCAAATACATACAATTTAATCAGACATTTGTTCTACATATGTATGTTGTTACAACATGTAACTGGTAATAAATTTTAGTTTTTTTTCAATGCCGGAATGGTGATATAAATGTACGGTGTTATCAGTATTTACGTGGTTCTTTTGGCTCTTTAGTAAAGAATTATGAGAGCAACAAGTAACAGAGGAACGCTTTCAGAATAAGCGTTGTTGTGGTTACTGCGTAGCTCTTAGCTACGACACTACAGCAGGCTACTACGACACGGTATTACTTACACCTGTAGTCGCTACGCCGTTTATCTCTAGTAACATGGCTTTTTAGTTCACACCTATTTCGTCTCCATTTCTGTTACAACACCACTGAATACAATTTATATTGTAGCTTTCACCTTTTACATTATACATCGTTCGTTGCCAGAATGAAATACGAAAACACTCGGAAACACTATATATAATTCACCACACAATAGTGTATTTAATAAACTAAATAATTGATTAAACAATTTAAAATGAATATTTTAACATTAAATACATATTTTGTATGCAGAGTACTGAATACTTAACTTTTAGTTATCTGGAAATTTTCAATATGCATTGGGGAGGTTTTGTGTCGTATGCAAATATTTATTAGCCATCGATAGAATAGCTTGAAAGCCGCCTTGGCTGTTTTCCAATATGAATCAGGCATTCTTTTTGAAAAAAAAACTATTCACTACATTACCTCTAAAAGCAAATTGTTTTCTGTGAATTGAAAGAGGGATATTTATTAACACATACATTTTGCACCGGTTCCGAACTTTATAGCGTGTGTACTATCAGGTTATTTATGATAGATCTTAAAGTCAATTATTAGATTAACTGTATATTGAGCATAGTCATAAAAATGTGAAATTCATATATTCTATAACTATTATTATTTTATAATTTAAATCAGGAGTTCGATTAGAAAAGATTTAAGGCCCGGCCAAATAGAATGAGAAATCCGTTCGCAGCGAACTGTTAACGGGTGGCAATATACAATTTGACAGCGAACTACACGCGCACTGGAGTAATATATTTTCACTCGTTAACAGTTCGCTGCGAAAGTATTTCGCGTTCTCTTTGGCCGGGCCTATAAGTGTATTAAATTGAAATATTCTTGAAAAATTAAATATATCATTATATCACACACCCGATGCGGGAAATGAATCTGCGTCTCTCGGATACTGCCAAGTATTCATTGCCATCATTGGTTGCATAGGTGTGTTATCTCGACACCACTGAAATTAGAAGGCCGTACAAGAGGATGATAAATATCAAGCTGGCGGACCAAGCAGACGAGTTTGACAGAGGCAACACTAATTGTCTCAGACTCATTTATTTGGTTCGCCATATTAATATTTATATATACATAAATTTAGTTGTTTGGCATTCTCTTGGCATTGGTAATTTCCCAGGTGCAAACCCTAATAATATACTGCATGCTTAGCAAAAAAATAGGCGTGATTAATGAAAAGCTAATTATTAACTTATCTCAGTGGTAAGGGCATTTATATTGGCCGGTGTCCGAAAGACGAGGGTTCAATTTCCGTGTGTTTGGTGTACCTACTTGCACTTAAATTCAGTTTATTATATTCATAGATATAAACATAAGATATCGCATGAGTGGCTAAATGTGTGGTTAGTTCAAGTATATCAAGTGGCCAAAAACATCAGTTGCCTAGCAAACATTATACTGTAAACATCTCTCTTCATATCTTCAATTATATTTCACAGTAAAATGGGTAAATGCATTGTTACTACATGTCATATGGACTCAAATAGATCGCTGAGTACTTCTTTAAGATGTTTAAAGTATTATTGCGCCAAAATATTGTCATAACCATTCTCAGGGGTCACTAGAAATGTGTTGAGTGAGGGAGACACATTTATGCCTTTATCGAATAGGAGAGAAGAGTGCAAAAAAACACGGGATAAACAAAATTGCACGAATTATTGATATGCAATGCGATATCTAATGTTTATATCTATGATTATATTCAACTAAATCGTATCTTGTATCAGATACACAGTGTTTAATGCTAGTCTCGATTTCAATGGTGATCAACAGTATTCCATTGAAATGCATAATGCTCTGTATAGTAATTTTGTAGAGTGTTTGTAGATTGCTCCATATGCCTCGGTAATTATAAATGGCATCTATTGGGCAGTGGACAGTCCCAAGTTGCTGACTATTCCAGATGCCAAGTACTTACTGAGACCTGCTGATGCTCCATGGCTGCCAGTTAGTGTTGGGGCACCTGCACTACCTCACAGGTAATTATATAAAACGTAAATTACGAGAGCTATTTTATACACAGTACAAGTCTGAAATGCATTCTTAATAAATGTATACTGACTATTTTGCGAGTGTAATTATATGATTATTTTTTTTAAAGAGAAAACAGTTCTCTGGAATACCAGATAACCTACATATCTGATGCATTTTTTGAGAAGAATTTTTAGACACAACAACGTGTTAATTGTATGTCGGTGATCTTAACTATTACTAGTTACACATGTCACCCACTCAATAATCAGTATTTACCTTACAATACAGGAAACCAGAGTAAACTTGGATCAATATAAGTGATCGGGATTTTATTAATATTATTCCCGATCTCCTAGTCGTAATAACCGATCAAATCAATAATACTTTTTTTTACTCGAGCGGGATTTGAACCCATGGCCACAGTATTTGTAGTCACTTGTCTTATCCTTAGCTATTATGCTGGTAATTATTAACTTTACAGAATTCGTGCTATAAATATCCAGAGGTATACAATAGTTGAATAGTAAATAGGCGCTGAAAATAACCAGGATGAATGACACATCATTACTTGCAGGTTTTCCGCTATAATGATATCGAAACGATAATGGAAAATAATATTTCTTTTATATCTCTAAGCATTTTTTTTTATCAACGAAGTGGTTTGAATATCAGAAAAAAGGATGTTTTATATTTAAAAAATAAATTATGTCTCTCGTTACAAATTTTAAAGCCATTTACAGCTCAAAACTCGTTTAGGATTCAAAAAGTGTCAAATATAGATTAAAAAAAAACCCTCGTACCTTTCCATTGAAATGAGGCGCACCAATTATCGACATTCAATAGTCCTTTTCAATTACGACCGCGTTTGCCTTTACTGAAGGAAAACCTTTCAATTAGTTAAACGAGTAAGCAATACCTGGCTTTAAAGTAGACTTTTATAAGCACTCAAATAAATTGTCATTCCTATATCAGCTTTGGCGCTTCTAAAGCTTTCTTTTTATTTATAATAGTGGAAATTGTGCTTCTTTGAACGCGGGATTAGTTTTTAGATGTATATTTTTTTAGAATAATTTAAGTTATTCGAGTATCAATTGCGATAATGACTGCAGTGATGGATAGGCTTTGAATAATGATCCGTGACTGAACCAAAGCCTCCCCCGAAACCACCCTTTCTCACAACACCCATTTTTTGATTTATTACACACCACCACTCATACGAGGGCAACTCTTTACAGATATCAATCATTTATCATTCGCCGCACAAAAAAATCGCATTTGAATTGCAAAGCGGTAAGGGCCAAAGTTTAAGCCGGAAATGTGGAAACAATCGTGAATGATATCTTCACTGAACACATTTGTGGGAATTGATTTAATATGTATATTGTGATTGTTATTAGAATGTTGGCGATATGTGATATTTCCGCTGATCCCGGAGGCTCCATAGAATTTATGAACGAATGCACCACCATAGATACGCCATTCTGTTTGTACGACGCTGACAGAAACAAAGATACGAAGAGGTAAATATAAGTATAAATATAGTAAAGGCATGCGTGTTTAAGTAATTATGTTTGTATTTATAGTTTCAAAGGCCCCGGGGTGCTCGTTTGTTCTATAGATAATATGCCGACTCAATTACCGAGAGAAGCAACAGATTTCTTCGGTGATTTGTTACTTCCTTTTGCACAAAACATCATGCATTCCGATGCGACAAGACCTTTGGAAGATCATCATTTCACACCAGCAGTTCATGGGGTAAGATTCACTGATATTTATTTATTTAAAATACGCCATATCATGATCACTATGGCTATTAGACGATTCATCACTTTCATCACTTAAGGTCTGTTAAATAACTTTTTTTTTAAATAAGGATGCGTGTAAAGCTATCCAAAGAAATATACTGGATTAATTAATAGTTCAATAATTCAAAATATAAGTCACTGAAACTATTCATAAAATTCAAAGAGGGTCTTTAAAATGTTGACATTTATTTAAAAAAATATTATATTTATTTATTTACGCTCCGAAGATCTTTTTTATTTTGGAAAGGGTCTTTTTGAGAGGGTTTTTTTTATATACAACAATGTGTTAATTGTTTGTCGGTGATCTTAACTATCCAGGAAATCAAGACAATCGATTGGGATTTTATTAATATTATTCCTGATCTCCCAGTCGTAATAACCGATCAAATCTATTTAAAAATTCTTGACTTGAGTGGGATTTGAACCCATGACCACAGTACTTGTAGCCACGCTTCTTATCCCCTGAGCTATTACGGTGGTAATTCTTTTAATGATTCAAATGATGTCGCTAAAAATTATAAAAAATCAGTGGAAACTTAATTTTTTAACTTGAAGTCTTATTTAGATTACCATCGCAAGACAATTTAAATCAAAATATGACAAAACAGAATATGAGGAAAAAGAACTCGGTAAAGTTTATTTTTCTTGCTTTGGTAATTTATTTGATCTTTTTTGATTAATTTTGAATCTATAAATATAAAACAGAAATATATAAATATGTTTTTCTTTAGTTCCTTCTTACACTATGTATTATATTAATGTTTGCTACACAGTATTGAAAGCTTTTATATCAAAGCCTTAATTACTCTTATCTATTTACACGCTTCATTTGATGTATTAAAATATTACTTGGTACTGTGATACAATTATCATTTCTATAAAATAATAATAAAATTACTAATGTTTACTGTTAAATGTGTTAATCTGGCTCATAATGGGTAAAAATAATAAACCGCATTAGTATGTATTAATAAATAATGATCATACACCATACATCATTCCTATACGATTTCTTATAATATAATAAATATATAAAATACCTTCTTAATTTTTGTCCGAACGTTAAATTGGATTTTGTATTAATAGGTAAAGTGGTTTTTGATAGTGGAAGCATGAAATTCGTCTGATATCAAAGTAAGCATCTTCCCTGTTGAAATTTGTGATTACAAAGGTAGTTTGTAGCTTGTAATTACTTTGCTAAAACTAATATTATTATATCCAAAATAATCAATTGGTTGATATTTGGTTATGTTTCCTTTTATTGGTATTCTTTAAACCTAAGGTACTCTTATACTACTACGAAAATGTTAAATCTCGCGTAAACACTTTTAAAGGATCACTTCCATTGCCTTTATTTCAAACACTCACATAATCCTTTAGAAACATCGACCCGTGTTAAACATTTAAGAGATTATTCGTAGTGCGAGTGTAATTGTCTCCATAATCCTGTATAAATAAGAAATTTTGTATAAATATTTCAAATAGAGACCGGGAAAACTAACCCCTTCAAAAATATATTATAATAGCCAGAATAAGGTTTTTTTAATGTTCTAATTGTAATGTTAAATTTTCATTCGTCCCGGATAACATTTTTACATATATTTTGTTTTCTGCCACTACAATTCGATACACATATTTTTATAGAATAAATAATTATGTATATAAAACGTTTCTTCATATTATGTTAGTAGGTACATTGCTGTAAGCTTAAAGTTTTCCAACATCGCATTTCAAAACTTCTTTCGTTTTAAATGTTTAATTAAGAAAATTTGAACTTATCTCGAAATTCTTCTTTGTGCATGCATATTTTAATTTATAGTTTCACGATTTCATTCAACTGTAAATCACAGCAATTATATAATATATGATATAATTATTATTTATTAGAAAATTATCTTTTTTTAATAAATATGTTTTCGCCTAATTAATATTATCCCAGTAATATGTTAGGGAATATTACGCCTTAAGTTTTCTGTAGACACGTTAATGTTCGATTTTAACACACATTATATTATTAATAATGCCAGAAATAGAGATAGATTTTCTCTCATATTCTAAATTCTACAGTAAAATGACTGAGACAAAGGAGTAGAATATAAAATACAGACACGATATTACGAATAGGAAACAGTCGAAATGTCACCACATAATACCATATTAAATTCAGAACTACTCCTCATACATATAATGTTTACTTAATTATTTAAGAAAATGGTTGGATCATAAAGCAATTGAATTTATTATCTAATATTAAAAAAAAAACTTTCTACTTCCACTTACCAAAGTTACCTACTATGACACATATTTTTGAAAATGATTTTTATCACTCACAAGTTACTTAATGTAGCAGATAAAATCATTGATTAACCTCTACATGAAGTGGTTTAGTTTCTGAATTTTGTAGTTGCTACTTGCTCTAGGCTGAGATGGGGATTTTTTTGTAGGAATGCAGTTGTAAAGTAATGGATTCCCAGGCATACGACACCGTTAATCTATGTACACCGTAAATACGATAGTAGAATAACTTAACTACACTTATTATCGGTTTTTTGTTAATGCCTCGCCTGAGCTTCGGGCGAGGCACTGATAAATAAAAAACCGATCAAAAGTACAGCTAAGCAATTCTATTACCGTATTTACGGTGTAAGTTTACGACGACGTACGCCTAGGAATCCCAAGCTTAACAGAGAAGATATGATAATATTTTTGCGATAAATTTTACAGAATTTTATAAAAATATTATAGTGCAGTCGGTATAAGAGATGGACTTTTAATTATTGGGATTTTTAAAAATAATTTCATTGATAGATTGATTAACTAATTTTATAGTTAGGATAGTTTCTGTTTGTAAGTGTTCTTATTATAATAATAAACCGGTGTCACTAATATTATTCTGGAATAAAATGGCTATAGTTTTCAAGGCAAATAAACTGTGCGTTTATGTTTATTAATATTTTTTTCCTTACCCTACGTCACGTTAAAATATTATCAATGCTTAAAAGTTCACCTTGTACATTTAGATGAAAAACGCCGAATTGCCCATCGCATACGGTCATCGTAAATAAAAAATCGTCAGCCAGAAGTGAAAGAAAATACTTGGGAAAGGTTTCTGTGGCAAGTTTTCTCTATAAAGTTGGGCAGAAGAAAGAAAAAATTCTCAAAACGACGCAGAAAAGTGGATAAGTGTGTGTCGCAGGTGCAGACTTGGCTATGGCGTCTTGGGACCTGATTACCGACGAAAAACGTCTCTGCTACTACTAACCCTCTTCGACTTTCGTACCTTCACTATTTTTTATTTGTATACATGTGTATATGAAGCAATCTATTCTTACAAGGACACCTTTTTGCAGATTGAGAAACTACATTTTTTTTAAATATCTAAAACGGTTGGACTGGCGTGGCGGCAAGTCGTAATTCTTTCACAATGTACATCAATCAGTTACGTAATATTATTATTATTTAAAAATATTAAAGAAATAATTGAGATACAGGTTGACAGTATTTTTATATAACACTAGGGTAATTTTAAATTGAAATTTTCAATTTGTAAATGTTTTTTTATGTTATGCTTGGTTTTTTAATACGACGGTTATGTTTTGATTTCATTTTTGCTTTCGTGTTTTATTATTAATTTTAAAAACGAAGTATAAAAATGTGGAATTATTATGCATTATCAAATTAAATACATCTAATAATATTTTGAATTTATTTAATATTTTCAATCGATATTGTTTTTAGATGCTCTGCTTTGTTTTTAATGCGAAGATAATAAGTTGTTTGTTTTTTCATTCTAAAGAAGTTTGAGTTTTTTTATTTAAAATTATTAATAAAATAATATAATGCGATTTTCACACGATGACATTTAAAAAGCGAGTCCTCGTTTTTTGAGAATTGTCATTTATTATGCATTATCAAATATCTCTAATATTATTTTGAAATTAATTTATTATTATTATCATTAAAATACCCGTTTCGAGATTTAAGATATGTATTTATTGTAATAAAATAATTATTTAAAATATTATTCTTCCATCTGGTAATACTGATGGTTTATTGATGGATCCGCAAAGACATAATATGTCTTTGCGGATTATAACATACACAAACCTTGGACAATTATATATATTACTAGGGTAATTTTAATTGAAATTTTCAATTTGTTAATGTTTTTTTATGTTCTGCCTGGTTTTTAATAGGACGTTTATCTTTGAGTTTTGATTTCATTTTTGCCTTAAAGAAGTTTTAAAGAATTTTTTTATTTTAAAAATGAAGTATAAAAATGTGGAAATTGTTATGCATTATCAAATTAAATACACCTAAAAATATATTGAAATTATTTAATATTTTGAAATGCTCTGATTTGTTTTAATACGAAGATAATAAGTTGTTTGTTTTTTCATTCGAAAGAAGTTTGAAATTTTATTAAAATTATTAATAAAATAATATAACGCGGTTTTCATATGATGACAACACTCATCACAATATTTAAAAAGCGAGTCTCCCGATAAATACTTTTTTTTGAGAATTTTCATTTATTATGCATTATTAAATATCTCTAAAATTATTTTGAAATTAATTTAATATTATCATTAAAATACCCGTTTCGAGATTTTAGATATGTATTAATTATGATTAAATATTTAAATTGAATTATTTATACACCTGGCAACACCTAGCAACACCTAGCTGTCACAATGGATTTCGATTGAACATTATTTATAAAATATATCAGTTTACGATTAACTACCTTCTATTGACAGAGACATGAAACGTGTTATAGATAATGGATGAATCTACATTAGTTGCCGGTCAAATAGGACTATTTTACTATTTCGAAAATGTCCCATTTAATAGGTTAAAGTATGATTGAAAAGCAACATTTTTTGACGTTTCATACATATAGTAAGCATACGGACGGCAAACAAATTCGCGACGAAGCTGTACCACATTTCATACATATTAAGGGCTATTTTCGCATATATTCAATAATCAACAAATATAAATGCAGTCTCACTACCAAATATTCTATTCTATTTTGAATATATGGCTCAGTTCCATAAAGACTTAAGAGCACACGGAATTTTAATGCTTGTACCCTGATATATTAAGGACTATTTTTCTGTATATAGCGACTCTTTATACGCTGAGGATGGTTGAAAGATTGACCCGTACAGACATACAGACATATAACATACACACAGTTAGACAATTATATATATTATAATATTTTATTAAAATAAAGATTGTTAAGACAATGTTTTTTTATAATGACCACAATACAACTAACACGCATTGGCAGAACGATTTAACTTCAATTACATATATCTTCATATAGAATCCTACAAAATACTATAGTATTATATATTTTAATAAGAATAAAATTGATTTATAGATTTCTTACTTATATAGCCTTTTATATTCCTATTTATTCAGTACTATGTTCCCAACTCACTGCCAATTTCATTTAAAACAATCTTAGCCCTTCATTCCCAAGTGTATAAATAAATATAGCGGTAACGTAACAGTGAAGATTTAGTGTTTGATATATTTTTCTTTTAAAATACTGTAGGTAAAAACGTGTAATTGATCAAATAGGCAGTTTTGATTTTTAGGGAACGGCTCATGGGTTTTTAATAGTAACATATTAATAGTTAAAAAAATATCTACGAAGAATTTGCAACAGTGGGAAAATAACCAAACAAAACTATCTGTATTGTTTTTAAATTTAATGGTTAGGTAATAATATTTAATAAGCTACATTTTATAAATTTAAAAATGGATATTTTATGACTTTAAATAAATTCTATTGTTAAAATTGTAGGCAATTATCGCGAGCAACGGGAAGCTGACTCCAAACTATGAATATATCAACGACATGAGAAATGCCAACAGGTATGTTTGTAATAAATCATATTTGCTGTACAAAATATACTTATTTGATTAAGTATTTAATTCACTTCATATTACATTTTTTAGTGTAAGATCAAGGCAGAAAACTGAAGGTGATGGCGGTGAATCAGAGAAGAAAGTAGTAGTTTTAGGAGCCGGTTTCGTTTCTGCACCACTTGTAGAATATTTGCATAGACATCATGATATTGCAATAACAGTCGGTGAGTACTGAAATTAAAATGTCCAAAAAATGCACAATGCTTTAAACACAATTAAGGTTGAATTACCAGAAACATTTGCGTGAGCACGATTTACGGAACACGAATACGAATTGTTTTCCTTTGTAACCAGATTTTGTGATAAAAAGCTCATTATGTTTGTGATAGAAGTATCGATCTGTTTCTCGATAAAATACATTTTGAAACAGTATCGTCAATTTAAACTTAAGTATGCTTTTTTGTTCAATTATAGCTATATTCTTTATTCAATAGGGAATAATTCAATAATTCACTAGGGAAATTATTAAATTATTTCCCAATATCCCCAGATCATTCATACGCCCGTCGATCAATAAACCAATCATTCATGCACATAGTAAAATTAACTTATATTTTAATGATTCTTTACCATAACTTCTTAATAAATATGTTATTATACTGGTTGATTGGAGTGTCTACTACCTAATAACTAACCACATAATTCATGATATTTTGACAAGCATGAATATAATACATGATTTAAACCTCTTAACTCTTAGACATAACTTAATCACATCGATTTTATTATTATAATTGCTTTTCATTCATAGATATAAACATAAGATATCGCAAGAGTGGCTAAATGCGTGGTTAGTTCAAGTGGATCAAGTGGCCAAAAACATGAGTTACCTGGCAAACATTATACTGTAAACATCTCTCTTCATATCTTCAGTTATATTTCACAGTAAAATGGGTAAATGCATTGTTACTACATGTCATATAGACTCAAATAGATCTAGGCTCAGTTTTACCGCTGAGTACTTCATTAAGATGTTAAAAATAATAATTATAAATGCATGAGGGCCGTCGCCACGCGTATTGTCACAACCACTCTCAGGGGTCACTAGAAATGTTTTGAGTGAGTGAGACACACTTATGCCTTTAAAAAATAAGAGAGAAGTGTGCAACAATAAACAAAATTACACGAATTATTTATAAGCAATGCGATATCTAATGTTTATATCTATGTTTACACTATATTTATCTACGGAAGGTGATTTAAATAATCTATTATAAGTTGGAATCTTTTATAACAAACATTTCAATGATTTCACACGTCATTTCTACTCTATTTTGTAGGGTTTATTATACCCTTTCACATTTTTGCGTCATCGTTATACAAAATGTCGCTGCGGGGACAATTTTTTAACTCGTTATAATTATTATACGCTCTATGAGAGGTTTCACTCGTATTCAACAACATTAAATGGCCACAATATATTATTACATATCACACTTGATTTACGCCATGGTTATTAGTGCGTTTCAAGAAGGCTTAACGCCTCGAAGATAAGGCGTAACATGTTCCAAAGTTGAAGTACACTTGGTTCGAGCAAAGACGATAAGAAGCCTGCGGGATATTACAATACTTTGTAATAACACTATTTTGTATGATGATATTATATATACATATATATATATATATATATATATATATATATATAATATATATAAATATAGTATATATATAGTATAGTAGCATAGTAGTGTTGTTGTTATATATATATATATATATATATATATATATATATATATATATATATATATATATATATATATATATATATATATATATATAAGGATAAGGATAAGGATTAGTTCCACAAACATTAATCAAGGACCCTGCATGTTACCTCCACGTGCTCTGAATCACAGATATGTATCAATATTTTGATAATGTTTCATTTAAATATGAGACGTAAGAAAATTTATCTTATCAACACCGGAATGTATTATTAAAATATGCAATTGTATAATGCAGTTCTTATCATTATTTTAAATTAAACATTGAAATAAATTATTCAAAAGTGTTGATATCTACTTGGTGGAATTTATTTATAATATGAAACACTTTACTGATAAACAGTAATTTTATTGTTATCTTAGTTTAGACTCTTGTATCCCATTTTTGTAGAAAATAATTCAAACTTGAGTTCAATTTAGAATAGATTACAAAAAATGTGATATGATAGTATTAAATATTAGTTTGTAAGAGAGGATTAGTTCGTAATATTGGTTCGGTGTTACATTGTTGGATAAAATCGATATCAGAGACTCGGTTCGTGATTTCACTCATTATATTTCACATAAAATAATAAATATCCATCTAAATGTCATCAATCAATCGGTCTTTTGTATAACTAAATATAGCCGCTATCGAAAAAGATTAATGAGAAGTATTATAGAGTTTTGGGGGTACCTATTCAGGATAATTCTAAAAGGCATTGAAAGAAGGAGATAATTTTAATATTGAGTTGTGTTAGTAAATATTTCCATATTGATGACTTTTGTATAGTTATTTATGTTTATTCAGTTTTTTATAGTTAAGTGTTTTATAGATTTTTAATATAAGAACCTAATTAATCTAAATTACTTTATTTTAATTTTTAAAAGAAGTGTATGTGTATTTCTTCAAAATCATATATTTTTTTATATTATTTGTATTTTACGCCCCAAGGAGCTTTTTGTGAGAGGATCTTTTTTTAGACACAACAATATGTTAATTTTTCTGTCAGTGATCTTAACTATTGCTAGTTACACAGATCACCGACTTAATAATCGCCCCAGTATTTACCTTACAATCCAGGAAATCAGAGTAAACCTGGATCAAGACGATCGATCGTGATTTTATTAATATTATTCCCGATCTCCCAGTTGTTATAGCCGATCAAATCAATTAATTTCTAATTGACTTGACCGGAATTTGAACCCATGACTACAGCATTTGTAGCCACGCGTCTTATCCTCTGACCTATTACGCTGGTTAATCACTATTACTTAATATTTATTATGCGAAAAAACCTAGCATTTACTATTACATAAGTATTATCGCATCTGGGCTTGTGTGTAGTTGTTTTATATATTGCTCTACAAAAGTAGAAGGTTAAATTATTGAAGCTCAAAGTACTGACGAGTTTTTTAAAAAAAATGTCTATTTCACCACATTTTTTTTAAAACAAAAGTAATGTAAATATGTATGTATATAATATTTATTTATAGGATTTAAGTTAGTATTACCTAATGCCCTATGCAGTGTAGTGTATATTTAAAAAAATAACAATAAATATTATTTGTACATAGTATTATATAGTTTGTATACAGTTAATGTTTTGTTAAAATATCCTAAATTAGTGGTAGTTCAAAAGTGTTCGTAGTGGTTTGTAAGCACTCTGAAAGTGTATCGACCAATTGAATGATGAATTTCATTTTAAGAGGCTTTCGTCGTCGATGAATATTCAATGAGTGGCTCAGAAAAGAGTATGCTAGAAGTACATGTTGAATGTGCAAGTTTATTAATGGGATAGATTAGAAGCTGCAGTCTCTCGCATAGAATGCTAATAGATCACTGACTATTTCCACATACATTGTTATACACATTGTTGTACATAAAGAGGACAGAGGATTTTCATACACAAACTTGATTAATTGGGCATACTTTTTTCGAACTCTTGAAAAAGGGTTTTGTATTCACCAGTCTTATATCTTTTGCAAATCCTTATCTTGAACATCACGTTTGCATAATCTTAGGGTGGTCTTTATGTACGTTGTGTTCTTTATACAAATATCTACATGTTACCACAATCTATAATTAATATTTAAAAAAAATCCCCTTTCCCTATTGGCGAGATCCTTTATAAGGGGCTAATCGTGGCATTTACGGGAGAATATATTAGAGGTGGTTTCCCAGGCCACCACACAGAAATGATTTCTTCATATATTTATAGTTCCTTACGCTAGATATACCAAGTAGTAAAAGATGTTTAAATAATAAACATGTGTGATTGAGACTTGTGATATTTTTTCATCCAATATACTGGATTGTGACTAAGTGTCAAATTGAAATAATCTTGAAAAAAAGGCGCGTCTCCTGATTATTTTTATTTACAAGAGAATTTCTTCATGATTTTTTATGAAATTTGTATAATTAATGCACAATTTATCAAAAATTTATAATGATAACAGGAAACCCGTATCACCTTAACTATTTGTAATTAATAAGTCCAGTTAAGCTTGGGATTCCTAGGCGTGCGTCCCCGTAAACGTACACATTAAAGACGGTAATAGAGCTGCTTTGCTGTACTTTTGATTTTTTTTGTTGTTAAGAATGCCTCGTCTGAGCCTTGGGCTCTAAAAATCGATCATAAGTGTAGCTAAATAACTCTACTATCGTATTTACGGTGACGTATGCCTGGGAATCCATTACTTTATGACCGTTTCTTTTGCACCTATACTAATAATACTATGCTTTTTGGCCCTCATTTCATATGAATTACAAAGCAAATTTATTTATGTTTTGTATGAACAAATCAGTCGCGCTGTGCAAGGCATTCCTTTATTTAGTCCGGGACTTAATCAAATTTGTCAAGGGCGCTGCACACACGGTATGGATATTTTTTTCAAAGTCTGCTATAAAACGGAGAATGATCGAGATCGGAGATTCCAATGTAATTTAAGAGGTAGCATAAAAGAGAACCCACTTTACTGCTTTACCAAAGTCGACTCCGTTAGACCCAGATTACATTGTCTCAAAGTTTCTTCTTAGCCGTAACGACTTTGGAAAGTGTGACGTAAGGTAACGAAAAAAGTTTAGTGGCCCATTTGAGACGTGTCTTGTCAACACTTGTTGACCTGGAAAATAACATAAAATAACATCCTCGTCCTAATAGATTCACTACTCTAATTAAAATGTCTTCAGACATGCTCTCCGACTAACTTTTTTATAGGTTTTGAGCAATTACTCAATCAGCTCAACACGTTTAACTATGCCATTCTAACTAGCCAGTAAAAGTACGATTTTATTTACGTTAACTATTATTTGAGTTGTTTTAACATCTCCAAACAGTATTATTTTAAAAGCTATTAATTTCAACGTACTAATTGAAATCCACCTTTTATATACATTCTTAAAACCAATTTATTTGTACATCGTATAAAATATTTATTCACAAATAATCACAATACAAGTATTTAATGCTGTTTAAAATTTTTCGAGTATTTAAAGCTTAAAATAAATAAATTTAAAAGAATAACAATATGAACAAAAATTATTTTATTAAAAGTCGATATTTTTTTAAATCTTATGCACTAATAGGGCCAATAAGAGATTTTATTACAACTTCGCCAAGAGCGGCTCTGTCTAGCTTCGAAATAGGTTTAGTATTCACCTTATAAGTTAGGAAATAATAGTAAAATCGAGATTAGGTTTCATCATTAGAATGGATTATTGTATTGAATATTAAAATTGAAATGGAAAATTGATATCGGCGAATAAAAAGAGTGTTTTAATCATAAATTAATTAGTTTGAGTTTTCAGACTCAAATGTGTAAAATGAGTACTAGGGTATTTTTAATTGAAATTTTCAATTTGTTATTTTTACTATTTCAAAAAAGTCCCATTTTATAATGTTTTAAAATTAACTCTTTTTGACGTTTCATTTATTAAAATTAATAAAATAATATCACACGATGAAAACACTCATCACAATATTTAAAAAGCGAGTCTCCCGATTATTAAATATCTATAATATTATTTTGAAATTAATTTAATATTATTATGTATCATTAAAATACCCGTTTCGAGATCTTAGATATGTATTAATTGTAGTAAAATAATTATATGACATATTATTCTTCTATCTGGTAACACCGATGGTTGATTGATGGATCCTCACAGACATATAACATACACACACCTTAGACAATTATATATATTATGATATGAGTTTTAAAATTAGGATTGTGACGCATAGGCGTAATTACGAAATGTAATTGTTATCCTGTAAATATGTTGAAACTAGACCTTTCCTCATATTTTAGTTGATAATTAGTTAATAGAGCTTTTGTATTTTTTTTTCCAGCATCGCATTTAAAAGAAGAAGCCGATATCTTGGCGACACGTTATCCCGGAGTAGAGCCTGTATATTTAAATGTAGAAGAAGGTGACTACGGTGGAGGGTCTTTAGCATCCGTAGTACGTGGTGCTCATGTCGTAGTCTCCTTACTGCCTTATAATCTCCATGCTGCAGTGGCTCAGGCTTGTATCTCTTCAGGAACTCATCTTGTTACAGCTTCATATGTAACTCCTGCAGTTGGAAGTCTTCACAAACAGTAATAATACATAATCATATATGCGTTTTAATTATATTAATATAAACCATTTTCAGGGCCACCGAAGCTGGCGTGACTCTTTTGAATGAAGTCGGACTCGATCCGGGTATTGATCACTTATTGGCCATGGAGTGTATTCATGAGGTGCAAAATGCAGGAGGAAGAATTGAATCCTTTGTCTCATACTGTGGAGGTAGGATTATTAATTTAATATACAGCTGATATTATACAAGCGTAGCGATGATATCACTTGACTTAATCAACAGGGAAAATATAAAATAGATTCTATAGATGAGAAAATAACACCTACATAACACCACATGTATACTATATAATTTTATATTTCGATGATGAAATATAGTTTCTATTAAATTATTTTCTTTATAAGTTACCTCTCGTTAGATTTACCCAGAGTGTCTTCAAATAAACAAGGTGGACTTGAAATAACTGAGAATATTTTAAGGGGTGGCAGGGTATCGCAAATATAAGCGAAAAAAATAATTAATATAGTTTTGTTATTGATTAAAAAAAATAAAATTAATTACGTATAACTACTGTCACTAAGTCACTACTGAGTAATTTACAGAAACAGCTGATTCTATGATGGTGGTGCAAAATCGATTCCAAAAGTACTATTAATATTAATTATATTTTTTTAAATTTTTAATTAATCAAAAAATTAATATGTAATATACTTCATTCGCTTATATTTATTTGCAATAACCTACAACCCCCAAATATTCTCAGTGATTTCAAGTCCACCCTGTATATGTATGTATTTTTAGGTATATTTCTTCATTAAAAAAATCACGAAGAAGTCATTATTGGAGAATGATTTATAAAATTTGCCTGGGTTATATAATAAATAAAAAATATAAATATGTATAGTTCTGCTATGATTTCCTTTTTAATTCATACAGTCACGTTGTAACTAATTATAACATATATATTTTATCATAATATGCTTGAATTGTTTTATTGTTATTTGATATTGATTGAAAGTACCTACTAGAGAAATTCACGTAAATATTAGGTTTCAAATTTTAATTCACGTTGATCGTTGAAGGTTCAGTTCATCTGATGAAATTTATTCGATTAATTATTGAGTGTCTATGAATAAATTATGAATGATATATTTTTATTTTTCAGAATAATGAATAAATTTATCTTAGTTAATTTAAAATAAAACTTAAATGTGAGTTTAATCTATTATTTTAAAATAACACAATGTTGTTGTAAGGGGTAGGTGTAACATTTTTCATTTCCCAGATATGAGAATGCATAGTTTTTGTCGAGTTTATTCATGGGGTGATTTTGTGAGCAAATAGCATTACAAACTACGATTCATATCTGAAAGGAGACCTTTCCAGCTAGTTTTCTATTACTTGCAGTGTCGGTACTTTGTAGGCGCGGTTTGTGGTTCGGAATCGATTCAACTACGGGGAGAGATATGCAAAGTAGCCACCGATGTCGAAAACTTTGTAATTCATATATTGTTGCTTTGTGTAATCGAGTTAAATGTTTATCTTGAAAACTTCCCTTTGTGTAGGATTACCGGCGCCGGAGAACAGTGACAATCCACTACGATACAAGTTCTCCTGGTCCCCAAGAGGAGCACTTCTCAATACGATGTCTTCAGCAAAATATCTAAGCAGGGGACAAGTGAGTTATTTTTATAAAATAATACAATTATAATATATTATATATTTATATAAAAATTAGAATCAACCACTTATTTGCTCATACACAAATTATTAAGTTCATAAAAATAATACCATTGGTGTCGGGATAATGCCGTTCTGTGAATGACTTCTTATGAATTTAACCTGTTGGTAAACGAACCACTATATTTACATAGGGTTACCGTTAAGGCGGCTCTGTCTGAATAACTATCGCCTCATTATTCACATTTCAATCCAGGAAATTAGAGTAAACTTGAATCGGGATCTTAATATATTATAATATTATTTGCCGATGGATTTTTTTTAATTTAATGTACTTATGCATTAAGCTGGTAGTTTATAAACGTAACTTAGTTAAAGCTTATACAGGGTGGACTTGAAATAATGGTTATAAAAAACAATTAAAATAATATAAATAGTGCTTTTGGCATTGAGTTTAGGCCACCATCTTGGAAATATATACGTAACAGTAAGTACCCAGTAGTGACTGTTACGTATATATTGTGTCTGTTTTACGTATTTAATATTATTAATTAATAAAAAAAAAAAATTTTTTTTTCGATTATTCTTACGATACCCTACCACCCCCTAAAATATTGTCAATTATTTCAAGTCCACTCTGTATGTTATAAAATTAATTAAACTCAATAAATATTATTGGGTTACATTATTAATATATTTTACTCTAAAATAACCAGTTAAAAATCAAATCTTGTGATGAATATTAAAAAAGTGCATCCACCGGCTACAAATTGGAATTTGGAGGACGATAAGGACATACAATTTAATATAAATTAATATTTGTATATTTTATTTTTTTTAGAAAATTTTATAGTAACATAGTGTATTTGTATTGAAAATCCTATAACATGTCGATTTTCCAGATAGTTGAAATTGCTGGCGGTGGGGAATTGATGTCTTCTTTGAAGGAGCTGGACTTCCTGCCAGGTTTCGCATTGGAAGGATATCCTAACCGTGATAGTACAATGTATGCTGACTTGTATGGCATAAAGTCGGAAGTAAGCACCATTTTAAGGGGAACTCTGCGATACAAAGGTATTCATGTGGACATTTAAACTTGTTATTATTTTATTGCATTTCTTAGAATAAAACTATATCGATCGCTGTTCTTTTTAATAAAAGCGTGTGTGTGATTTTTCAGGATTCGCCGAATGCGTTAGGTGCATGCAATTGTTGGGACTCATTGATCCAAACCCTCATCCGATTTTACACCCCGATGGACCGGAAATCTCATGGGTAAGCAATTCTAAAAAAATCACGGTCTTTGTACTTTTCTCTATGTAAAAGAATCCCACGTGATCTAAAAAATCTAATATTAAGTACGACGGATTATCCCTGTCTTAAATATGTAGGTTAGTTTAGTTGCGCGGAAGAAATTAATGACAAAAGTTTATAACAACAAGTCCCGGAAGGTTTTACTCGGCAAGTTGGAGCATATAAAAATACGGTATATTGTAGAGTTGCAGACAATGATCACTTATTGATATAGAATGTTTTGAAGTTTCAACTTGCAAAAGGGTAAATTATGAAAATGACTCGGAGACTTAGTTTGAAAGCGAAGACAAAGGGGAATAATATATTGTGTGAGACTTGAGTGTCGCAAGTCATTTGGCCAGGAATGGGAAATAGGAGAATATTATTATGGTGAAGCTTAAAGAATGATTCACTATTCCCGCACCGAATGAAATATTAAATTGTATTATGATAATGAGATTTGTAAATGGTATTTTATTTGGTGTTATTTAATGTTTTGATTATAATTTTAGCGCCAGTGGATATGTGAATGCTTAGGACTGGCAGATAGTAATATTTTCTATGAAAATTTAAAAATGCGCCTGTCTGAACTTACTGGCGGAGAAGATGCAGCTTCAGGCTTGGAAACACTGGGACTTCTTGATGAAAAGCCCGTAGTTAAATTAGGATCACCTCTGGATACTTTGAGCCACTATCTCGCCAAGAAACTCGCTCTGGGTAAGTTCTTAACGTATTCTCTAGATAAAATATTATTTTTTACTAACTATCTCGCATTATATAGGGAAAGATGAAAGAGATATTATCATACTGAGACATAGCATTGGAATAATGTGGCCGGATAGTCGACGGGAAAAGAGAGGTATTAATTTGGTGGTTTATGGTGATGTTGGAGGACATTCAGCCATGGCGAAGACTGTAGGAGTTCCTGCTGCAATTGCTACGAAGATGATCCTCGATGGTGAGTTTGTATAATTTATTATTTAAACATATATACATTTAATTACAATTATTATTCGCATTGGTTGCTTTTACACGGATGCCTATCTTGGACACGATATTTTATCGTAAAAAACCATAGAAATGAATGTTGATAATTATCACATTATATTTTTTTAAATTTAGTGTGGCAGTTCAAGATGAAATAAGATCTGATCCAAAATATGCATCTCCCGTGTTTAATTTTTTAAAACGAATAATAAGTTATATTAGCATAGTGTATGCAGTAAAACATAACTTATTTAATAGTTTATTTAAGGAGATAAGAATATATAATAAAATATCCAAAATAACCAGATTAGTCTGATTATTTCCTAATTCATAAAAATTGAGGAAGTCTAACAGAGCCATCTTGTTAACTGATATACGTGCAAGTTAATTGCATGCCAGAAATCAAAATATTTTGATCTTTTGCATGTAAGATCGGACAGACTACTACTAAATTTTTCAAGTAGGAGATCATATCAATTGACATAAAATAACGGTTACTAATAAACGAAAGGCATTGAGCAAATTAATTGTTTGTCACTTTAGTAGAAACACTTTTATTATAATCATAAAAATCACAATTACTTACAAATGGCACTCACAGATAAACTTGCATGCAATCATCAGGCACGTGTATCAGTATATTAAATAATTACATATATCCACGGCGACCTACATATATTAATATTAAATTATTATTTCATCAATTTGTAATTAAATATGTCAGATAGATAAGTATAATTTTTGGAATGTATTTAATACACATATGATCAGATTAGCATTCGCGTGACCAATAAATTTTATTAGCTATTTGTTTTTATTTTTTTACAAGATAAGAAAAGTAATAAGCTCATCGATCATTCATAATATTATCTTTTTTGATGTGTTTTTGTATTATTCCAGGTGAAATTCAGCAAAGGGGCGTGGTTTTGCCCTTCACTCCTGATATTTACAGACCCATGTTATCCAGGCTTCGTGCTGAAGGCATCAGGGAATCAGCCACAACCACCTGGGTTCACTAGATGACTTTTTATAAAAATGCATGCAAAAATATTATACCGGAATACACAATGACTTACTTGAATCTTCAAAGAAAAGAAAAAAATGATAGAAGAAGGAGAATAAGTATTTGAATACACAATAAGTTCTTTAATAAATATTTGTTCCTTGTATGGTTTAATGAAAAAAATACTTAATAATAACTCGCTTAATAATAATATTTTTGGCGTTTTTATTCCTTGTGCAAACTGGACTTTTAATCAAAAAAAAATTTAGGTTTCCCTTATTTTTTTGAAGATACTAATGTAACTATGCTTTTTTTGGTTTTTTAGACACAACAACGTGTTAATTCATTACCTGTCTGTGATCTTAACTATTAATAGTTACACAGGACTTAATAATCGCCCCCGTACCTTACAATCCACGAAACTAGAGCAAACCTGGATCAACACGCTCGATCTAGTTTTTATTAATATTATTCTCTATATCCCAATCATAATAAGCGATTTTTTTGGGCGGGATTTGAACTCATGAACACAGTATTTGTAGCCAAGCACCTTATCCCATGAGCTGTTAAGCTGGTTGGTTGTAGTTGTTGAAGTGTATTGATTAATAATCAATATATTGTATTGAATATGACGTCAATGTCCGTTGTAGTTTGCGTGAATTGAGGAGTCTAATTAAAATACCCAAAAGACGTGTTAATTTATTACCATGAATCTGTCAAATTGACACCCATGAAGTTTTATCGAGAATATTTAATAATCGAATATTGATAAATGTCGGTGCATTATTCAATCGATCAATCATGTCCATGAAGATATCAGATCGTTGTTTGTGGATGTGATAAAATATTATGGTTGCGTAATGTTTTGTTAATATATAAGTAGCAGATGCGAGAATTTTATTTATTCGTTGTGTAAAACTGGAAGAGCAGGATGCGCTTCCTATATCTTGCTTGTATTTGCACTTTGGCCTTCTCGTCGTCTTTCTGTCTGGATGTAAAACAAGAAGATGACTGGTGGCCTCATATGCAGCTATACCAGATTTATCCTCGTTCATTCCAGGATAGCGATGGTGACGGAATTGGAGATTTAAATGGTAAGTCGTTAATCGATCTATCGATTAATCGTTTATCGATCGCATATACTAAATACAAATCTAGATATTAAATGAGAAATCTATAATAAAAACTTTAAGCCAAGAATGTCTAAGATGGATGTGACACCTTATTATAGTAAAATTGTAATGATAGTAGTAACAAATTCAAAATACACAAAAATGAACGAAATCCACATGCCATAAAGTAATAGATTCTTAGGCATACGTCAACGTAAACGTACACCGAAAATACTACAGTAAAGTTACTTAGCTACACTTATGATCGGTTTTTTGTTAGTTAATGCCTCGTCTGAGCCTCGGGCGAGGCACTAATTAATAAACAACCTATCAAAAGTACAGCAAAGCAACTCTTTTACCGTTTTTACGGTATACGTTTACGGCGATGCAGGAATCCAAGCTTAAGACTTATTTCATTCAGAAGCAATTCAATTTAAAAATAATTATAAACCAATAATCGATCGATTGGACTTATATTATGACGATAAATAGTGAGATTTGATCAAATCAATATAATTATAATGTAGTTATTAAATATTTCAATCAAATAAAATAAATTGTAAAAATCTAAATTGGATTAAATGGTTAAAACAGGTTTGAATCTTCCACCAAGTTGGTGTATAGAATTATTTAGTTTTTACAGTATTATTAATTAAAGAAATACATAATATATCTATTCATGGCATATTTATTTATATCATTTGATGGTTAATTGTTATTATTTTGTTGGAATGCTTGATGATATTAGATTTTCTTATATAAAGGCATGATAGTTATGATACATATTAATCCTTAACCTGCACAATTACAATGACCCAAATCGAAGGAGAGCTTTCGTCCTTTAATAATATTCAGTTTGAAACTTTAATCACGTAGGATTTGAATTTAATATCACTCATCAGATTAGTACGTGCAGGCTTATGAATTTCTCATCAATTAATTTCACAGTCTCAAGACCTTGAATTATTTATAAAATATTTATATTGACAGGAATCACATCTCGTCTGAGTCATTTGGTTGATATTGGAATCAAGGCAACATGGCTGTCGCCAATTTTTCCATCTCCGATGAAAGATTTCGGTTATGACATATCAGATTTTTACAACGTATCCCCTGAATATGGAACAATGGAAGACCTCGAGAATTTAATTGTCGAATGTAAAAAGTTGGGTAGGTGTATTTGTTTTTTTTTTGGATATGTGGAGTGGTACAGTATTTAGTAGGTGTGTATTATATGCAAATGTAGGAATCAAAATCCTGTTGGACTTTGTGGTAAACCACACTTCAGACGAATGCGAATGGTTTCAGCTGTCAGCCAATAGAACTGCTGGTTACGAGAACTTCTATGTATGGCATCCGGGAAAATTGGCACCAAATGGCACAAGACTGCCCCCGTCCAATTGGGTGAGTTTCAATATTAATTTGTGAAAAATTTGCTATGAAATACATTAGTGTGCATCTAAATCTGGTGTGATTTCATGAGTCCCTTTGCACATACCTAAGTACATTGTATTGACTATTAAAAAACGGTGTCCACTGGTATCACTTGATAGATCTAGTGTAGCTAACTAGACCTATTGCTGTGGGGTGGCCTGGGAAACTATTCTCTTATTAAATATTCTCCCGCAAGGCTACGATAGCCTGGTCAACCCCTTACAAGGGAATCCCATCAATAGGGAAAGCCTCAGTGTAAAAAATATAATTAATTATTATAAAATACCTTAACCTCAATGGCTGTTCTAATTAGTTAAATAAATATTTATTTTAATGATTTTTATTATTTTATAGATTTCTGTATTCCGGTACAGTGCATGGACTTGGAATCCAGTACGTCAAGAATATTATCTTCATCAATTTTTGCCTTCTCAGCCTGATCTTAACTACAGGGAGCCAAAAGTTGTCGAAGAAATGCAGGTATGATTTATCTAATGCAAAAAAAAAAAATTGAAATTTGATAGTACCTTCAAAAAATCATTGAGATTACTCAAATATATACTAGTAAAGAAAAACTTCTAAGTAAAGCGACTAAATTGTTTTGTTGAAGACAAGAAGTACAAGGAGTTATTTTGTATTTAATAACTCTTTACTGAAGGGTAACTTTGACACATGTAACTTAAATTTTATTAATATAAAAACTTGTACAATATAGACAAGATATTTGACCTTGTTCTGGTTTACTGAACATCAGGTACAGGTCGATTTGATATATAATTTTCAAAATCCTTGCAGCTTATTTGATTAGTTGTAAAAATATATGACTGTTTGATTTGATATTTGGTCAAAACAAAAGTGTTTGTAAAGCGGATTGAGTATTCCGTTCACGGTTGCATATATAAAAGATACGTACTTAGTGGTAAAGTTGTGGTGCAGTGCCTTAAACCTCACCATCACGTACACACATATTACGTGATACAGTCACACAACAATAATGCATAATATTCAAAAACTCCATTCTGTTTGTGTAGAATGTGTTGAGATTTTGGCTGGGCAAAGGAGTCGACGGTTTCCGAGTGGATGCGATTCCTCATCTCGTGGAAGTGGAGCCCGATGCAAGTGGCAACTATCCAGATGAACCTGTGTCAGGAAACTCCAACGATCCTGGTGTGTAGATAGATGGTTAATTATTTGAAAAAAAAAACGCCTCCAATAATAACAATAATTTTGGGTTGGATGACAATTTGACTATTTCAGATGACTATTCGTACCTGGAGCATATTCACACAAGGGAGCGCTGGGAGACTTACGACCAAGTTTATCAATGGAGACAAGTTCTCGACAAGTTTGCCGAAGACACGAACACCCCCACAAAGTACGAAGCAATAATATCATAATGCCTTGTGTGAGAATAAATTTAGATGATTAATATTATATATATTCACCTTAGGGTCCTTCTCATGGAGGCGATGAGCGATAGCGACTTGGTTATGCAGTATTACGGAAACGCCACCACTGAAGGAGCACATTTTCCATTCAATTTCAATTTGGCCTTTTTGAACAGTAATGCTGATGCAACAACCCTGAAAAATGATATCAAGAGTTGGTTGAATAGCGTACCTGAGGGCCGTGTCAGCAATTGGGTGGTATGTAAAAAATATTTTTTTATATAAATTATATAATATAATTACAAAGGCTTCATATTGGCACCAGAAATGCTCTGATCTGAGATATTTTTTTATTTATTTATTTATGGCGCGAAGAGCTTTTTGAGAGGTTTTTTTAGACACAACAACGTGTTAATTGTCTGTCGCTGGTCTTAACTATTACTAGTTACACAGGTCACCGACAGACTTAAGAATCGCCTCAATATTTACCTTACAATCCAGTAAATCAGAGTAAACTTGGATCAAGAAGATCGATAGGGACTTAATTAATATTATTCCCGATCTCCCAGTTGTAATAACCGATCAAATTAATTTAAAAGAAATTACTTGATCGGGATTTGAACCCATGACCACAGTATTTGTTGCCATGCGTCTTATTCCCTGATCTATTACGGATATATAAATATATATATATATATATATATATATATATATATATATAGTATAGTATATATATATAGTATAGCATGTATATATATATATATGGTTATATATATATATAATTATATATATATATGTTGTTGTTATATATATATATATATATATATATATATATATATATAATATTAACATTTACACAAATAAGCTTATTTAATAATGTCAAACATACTGTCAATGATATTTATATATAATATAAATAAATAGCAATAGTTAAAAATGCCATATTAAGTAGGATTTCTCCTTGTTATATAATATCAATTTAATACCAAAGGTATAATATAAAATTTTCATAGTTAAAAGTCAAAATTTTATGAAACTATAAGATTATTCATATATTATCTGTCTTCAGTATGGGATGGGATTTTGACTAATCAGTAAAAATATATTAACTGACGATATTTATCGGGTGATACAATCAATATTTTATTTAGTGTTAAAGTAACTAACATTCTATTATACTCGTTTAACGTTGAGACACTTTGATTTTGCAAAATGGATAATATTCATTGTTCTTCACTATCAAAAATTATTTTACACTTAAAATATCTTCAGGTAGGAAACCACGATCAACCCAGGGTGGCTTCACGATTTGGCGAAGAAAGGAATGATGGAATTATCATAACTGCATTGTTATTACCAGGCGTTGCCGTTACCTATAATGTGAGTTAAATTATACCACCATGACTCGGTCTCGATAAATGGATATAATATGTATTATTATGTATGGAATCTTTTCAGGGTGAAGAGATAGGCATGTTGAACCAATACCTGAGTTATGAAGACACCATAGACCCTCAGG
The DNA here is from genome assembly GCA_022606485.1 of Agraylea sexmaculata. Taxonomy (NCBI): domain Eukaryota; kingdom Metazoa; phylum Arthropoda; class Insecta; order Trichoptera; family Hydroptilidae; genus Agraylea; species Agraylea sexmaculata. The sequence continues at coordinate 40,081 of JAGTTH010003506.1, read as the reverse complement.
GATGTCAGGCGGGACCTATAAATTTCAACCTCACATCCAGAGATCCTGCCAGAACTCCATTCCAATGGGACAACTCCACCAACGCTGGTAACGATCCAAATATTTCCACCATACGAAATACGAAGATATATCCAATCAATATACGTATTATTTTAGGATTCTCCACTGCCGATAAAACATGGTTGCCTGTCGCCGACAATTATTTGAAATTGAATCTCGATGCCCAAAAACAGAATTCCAACAGTCATTACAAGGTTTATAAGGCACTTGCTGAGCTGAGACGTTCTGCAGTTTTTAAATATGGATCTGTCGAGGTTGAATCATTGGGATCGACTGTTTTAGCTTTCACAAGGTACGCGATAAATTTTAATATAAAAAAATATAATTCTACATTGAATATTGTATCTATTTAGGTCACTAGAAGGTGAGGATACTTTGGTGGTAGCTGTAAACTGCGATGGTAATCAGAGACATGTTGATCTGGATGCTTTATTCAATGGCCTGAATACAAGCCTTCAAGTTTTGATCACATCAGCTGACTCAACCAGGTTGGCTGGGTAAGTAAATCAACGTCAAAACATTGATAATATTTGGTATAAAAATAAAACAAAAAACATCACGGACATTGCCTTATTGCCCCGCGATAACCCTGCGATGATTTAAAATAAGTTTTAATTATAAATTGATTTAACTTTTACAGAGAAACAGTCTCTTCTCGTGACTTGGTTCTGTCTCCATATGAAGCTGTCGTGCTGAAGAATGGCTCTACTAAATATTAAAACATATTTTGACCAGGTGGTCGTTTGTTGGTGTTTGCGATAAATGTTATTTATTTACATTTTTTTTTAAAATTAAAAAGTCTTTAACATTGTTTACATTTTTTATTTGGAAACATCGTGGACGAACATGCGCAAAATAATTTGAAAGAATGATGAGACAAACTCATTGCATTAGTAATTAAATATTTAAAAGTGAGTATTTGAATAATTAATAATTAAGTTAATTGTTAAGAAAATGTTTCTTCCATTATTTTTTTATATAATTAGATTTTTCAAAATCAATATGTAATAAAATATTAGTAATTAGTTCAAGTGAATTGACATAAAATTATAATTATTTTTATACTTGAACATATCAGGGATATAAATTTCTATAAAAACAATGACTAGACCAGGTCATGGTTATCTTATCATCTAAGTATCGAGTACAAAATGTGATAACGTAATACATATTATTGTAATGATCTTGGATATTATCCGATTTCATGATTCATCGACTATATGATACAACATTGTGCTTATTTAATCATTTATAATGGATATTCAATAAAGAAACATATATTTAGTGAGACTTTATAAATTATTTATTCCTTAAGAGTTACTTTGAATTACCTTAAAATTACACGTAGAAATCCACCAAGGGTTGTATACTAATATGTTATTTTTTAAATAAGACACAAGTTTTATGTATATTATTATTATAATGAGTGTAATAGCTCAAAGAATTACGAAATGGATTTTGAGAAATATCCCGATTGAATCTAGGTTTACTCTGATCTCCTGTAAAAATTTGTAAAAGAATATAGCTGCCCCGTGGTGTAGTAATTAAGCTTGGGATTCCAAGGAGTGCGTCGCCGTAAACATACACCGTAAAGACGGTAATAGAGTTGCTTTGCTCTACCTTTGATCGGTTTTTTGTTAATCAGTGCCTCGCCCGAGGCTCAGAAGAGGCACTAACTAACAAAAAACCGATTACTATCGTATTTACGGTGTACGTTTACGGTGACGTATGCCTGGGATTCCATTACTTTAGCGTTGCGGATTCCGAATTGAGAAGTTAATGTTATTCACTAGCTTAGTAAACTAGATCAGAAGGACTCACCATTGTGTGGTGGTCTGGGAAACTATTATTAATATATACTCCTGTAAGGAGAAGGCGTCATGATATTTTTTGTTATGTAAATATTTAGCTGATTTTTCAATATGCCTTACTGTGTTGGGTTGTGGCAATAATATTTAAAAAAATCAGATAAATATTAAGAAAAATTGCTTTGTAAAGATATAATAAAATAGTTTAATTATTATGTGGTTTCAGGTGGGCATAAGTTTGAAACATTATTAATCAAAGTCAAGTGATGTAGACGAATAATATTGACACGATGATAAGTGATATTGATTTGTGTCGATAACTATAGTCACATCATAATGCGGTTTCAGAATAATAAATAAATAATAAATATGCGTGTTATCAGTGGATAATAATATGCGAGTTTATATGGAGTGGTTTGTGTCGTTTGTGCATCAGTTGACGTTCAGTAGAGCAATGTTGTTCGTAGTAGTCGTCCTGCTCCTTGCTTCTGGCAACCACATGGTCCAGGCTCAACAATGGTGGCAACACATGCAACTCTACCAGATATACCCTAGATCCTTTCAGGACAACGATGGAGATGGAATAGGAGATCTGCAAGGTACCACGTCATACACATGCATCAATATTCACTCTCCAGCGATCACAATTAAACCATTATAACCTGTCAATTCAACATGCCAATTCAAAATATCCTAAATATATTATTTATTTATTTACGCCCCGAGGAGCTTTTTTTAGAGAGGATCTCTTTCAGAGGTGTTTTTTTATACACAACAACGTGTTAATTGTCTATCGGTGATCTTAACTGTTACTAGTTACACAGGTCACCGACAGAGCAGCTCTGCCTTAATAATCGCCTCAGTATTTACCTTACAATCCAGGAAATCAGAGTAAACCTAGATCAAGATAAAGGATCGGTATGCTATGATATTATTGCCGATCTTCTAGTCGTAATAATCAATCAAATCAATTTATGGGATCTTGTTACTATAATATTATGTTATCCTAAAACTAAATAAATAAAAAAAATTATATATTTTTTAAATATGCTTTGTAATGTGTACTTTATAATAGGTATGTGTTTGTCACGTTTTTATTTATTTATTTACGCCCCGAGGAGCTTTTTTGGAGAAGGGTTTTTAGACCTAAAAACGTGTTAATTGTCTGTCGGTTGTATTAACTATTACTAGTTACACAGGTCACCGACACAGCAGCTCTGCCCGACTTAATAATCGTCTCAGTATTTACCATACAATCTAGGAAATCAGAGTAAACCTGGATCAAGACGATCGATTTGGATTTTATTAATATTATTCCCGATCTCCCACTCCTAATAACCGATCAAATCTATTAAAAAAATCTTGACTTGAGTGGGATTTGAGCCCATAACCACAGTATTTGTAGCCGTGCTTCTTATCCCCTGAGCTATTACGCTGGTTAATATTAGTCTTAACTGTGGGTGGCCTGGGAAACGCCTTACAAAGGGACCCATAAATAGGGAAGGCGTCACGGTATTTATTTATTTAATTTTAAATATCCCCAGTATAGCGATACTAGAGATATATTATTTGATGAGTTATTGGTATCATTCCATAAGTAAGTAATTTTTTTCTCGTTTTTAATATACATATTTTACAGCAAGATTATTTATAATTATAGTTTTATGTAGTTAATATTACAGTAAACTTTCGATTGAACTCGTTAATTCAAAATACCTTCATATATGTATTTCAATGAAAACGTGTCCTGTTTCTTCAAACTAACTTCAAATTTTTTTTGATCATAATGCACAAATATGTGCTAATAATGACAAGAGAATTACGAAGATTACTATTTGAAGAAACTGATTTTTAAGATATCCTTTTTGAAAATAGATGATTGCCAGGAATGTGTCTATTAACATTTGTTAGAGAAGATAATTTTAAGAGGTCTTGAAATAATTTTAATTGCAAAAATGCTCATGTTCATAAGTTATGTTTTAGATACTCATAACTTATTATGTTTCTTAAATTTTCCTGATTTTGAAGACGTCAATTTTTTTTAGTCATTTAAGTCATTGAGGTAAGTAGATTATATGTTATTGTTAATTAAATATTTAGTAACTTAATTGCATACAAATACTGCGTTCGTAATCGATTATCGATTGATTTGTGAAAACAAATTTTATTAAGGCAGTTTTTGATATTGAAAGTAAAGCAATATTACCGTTTTACCCATGATATTGACCAAGCAATCTATAAAGTATCTAGATAATAACACTGATAAACGATATGGACGCTGATATTCCTAAAAATTAACCATAAATTAAAATTATAATTTACAATTTAATGACAGCATGATAACATTATCGATAAAACATAAATTTTTATTGTGCCAAATATATTTAATGGCGCAGTTAAATTCACGGTAAAATAATTATTAATAGAAGTGTTTATATCAACAGGAATAACCAAAAGATTATCACATTTGGTTGATATTGGAATAACAGCGACATGGCTTTCTCCAATATTTCCTTCGCCGATGAAAGACTTTGGATATGACATTTCCAACTTCTATGATATTTCTGCAGAATATGGGACTATGGAAGATTTTAATGCTCTCATTGCCGAAGCTAAAAGATTGGGTAATATTTAATGACATACCCAAATAATTTTTGTTTTAAATAAAATATGTATACGGATATTTTTAGGAATAAGAGTTCTGCTAGATTTCGTACCCAATCACACCTCCGATCAATGTGAATGGTTTCAATTATCAGCGAACAGAACACCAGGATATGAAAATTATTATGTTTGGCATCCGGGAAAACCGGGACCGGATAATTCCACGTTACCACCTAGCAATTGGGTAGTTTAATTAGTAGTAAAATACTCTTCTATTACAGCATAATTGAAACGAGTTAAAACTTTCAGATATCTGTTTTTCGTGGCAGTGCATGGACGTGGCATCCAATTCGGGAAGAATACTACTTACATCAGTTCATGGCTGAACAACCAGACCTTAATTATAGGGAACCAAGAGTTGTAGAGCAAATGAAGGTAAAGTGGATTTTATTATAAACCAATCTAACACATTGTGTAATATTAATGACTAGATTTTCAATAAAACATCTATTTCTATGTTGTTCAAACGTTTATTTTAAGGATGTGCTTACCTTTTGGCTGGAAAAAGGTGTCGATGGATTCCGTGTAGATGCTATTCCGCATTTGGTTGAAGCTGCACAAGATGATGATGGGAATTATCCCGACGAACCCTTATCTGGAAATACAGATGATACAGGCAAGTAATATTTAATGAAATTGATAATATTGTACCAACGTTAGCATTGAGGGTATAAATGATTTGTAATATAAACAAATATATTTGTAATTTCCTCAGTAATTTTATGCGAGTCTGTGTATTTTCGACTATTAACGTGTAGTCATCTTCATAGACTGAAAATAAGGACATAATGGAGTCTTTGAAGATGACTACACGTTAGTAGTCGAAATTACAAACATATTTCTTTAAATATGGAATTACACCAAGAAATCAATACTATCAATGATTTGTAATATTGATTTAACTGATAGGTTTTTGTTCCTAGGCGTCTTGTACCTTCTGTAATATCCAGGGATCATTCTCTTAAATAAAATTAAATAAGTAATTATAAATTGGTGCTTGTATAAGATGATTAGGTGTAGTATTTTAGTATCTTTGCATTTTTGTGGTGGAATTGCAAGAATATTATTTTTATACATAATGTCTCTGATGATAACTAGCACTGAATAGTATAAAGATAAAATGAATTTATTAAAATGTATCCTAATATTGAAAGTAACGGGTGTAGGAAACGTCCTGTTATCATTTTGAATATTGTTACTATTTCTGCTCGTTCTTGTGGCGTATATTTATCATTTGTAAAATTGGGGCGTATGATTGAAACAAAACTGATCTAAACGTCACATAAATAAGATGGTGTGCAATCAAAATGGTAGCGGGACTCTTGTCCCACCCTATATGAAGTGGAATTTAAAAAATAAAATAAAAATTTCAGATGATTATGGATATCTAGATCATACTGAAACGAGGGAAAGATTCGAAACTTTCGACCAAGTTTATGGATGGAGAGCAGTTCTGGACGAGTTCGCCGCTAATAACAGTGTCGATGACAGGTATGCTAAGCGATTTGACTATATTGCTGTGTGATTATTCTAATTGATTGATTCTTAGAATACTCCTTATGGAAGCCATGAGTGATATTGATATAGTGATGCAGTATTATGGTAATGATACAAGAGAAGGAGCGCACTTCCCGTTTAATTTCAATCTGGCCTTCGCCAACAAGGACAGTAATGCCAAAGCATTAGCTGATGATATTAACCTCTGGCTCAGTAAAGTGCCCCAAGGAAGAGTCAGTAATTGGGTGGTAAGTAAAAAAAACAAATTGGTACTCATTTTATTAAAATAATGTGCAAAATATGTATTGAACAGATCGGAAATCACGATCAACCAAGGCTGGCGACTCGATATGGTCCTGAAAGATCTGACGGTATAATTATGCTGGGTTTACTTTTACCAGGAGTATCAATAACTTATCAGGTATATATTTTTATCTATTGTCTTTTTAAAAGTTAAATCCCGAAGAAAATTTCATACAAAAATTCGGTATATTGTAATTTTGTGCAATTTTTCGTTTGTTTTATAATTTACCCGCAGGAATTTGAGGTAATACGTATTATAAATACAATGGAGCCAATTTGTAAAAATAATAATATATGTATTATGTATTTGAAGTACAAAAGAAATAACAATACAACAATGACATAAATTGTTTATATATTAAGATGTAACAAACATAATAAATTTTTCATTTTTTTGTTATCTTATTGGAATAATTAATAAGGGCGAAGAGATTGCTATGGAGAATTTTTATTTATCGTATGAAGATACTGAAGATCCTCAAGCATGTATCAGTGGACCAGAATTATACAATATCACTTCAAGAGATCCAGAAAGGACTCCTTTCCAATGGGATGCCACTGAAAATGCTGGTTTGTGAATGTAATATTAATATAATATGTATGATGTGACATATAAAAATTTTTAATGTAGGATTTTCAACGGCTAATAAAACATGGCTGCCCGTCGCAGACAATTATGAAATCTTAAACTTAGCTGTACAAAAGACAGCCGAGAGAAGCGCTTACAAGGTACAGCCAAATAGCATTGAAAGCAAATTTAATTAAAGAAGCATGTTCTTTTTTTAATTATCTTTTCAAATTTCTCATAGATGTACAAAGAGGTTTCGAAACTGAGGCAAAAAAATGTTGTGAAAAATGGAGATGTCAGCGTCAAAGAATTGAACTTGACATTGGCGTTTGTTAGGTAGGCGAATTTTCTTTTTATATTATTTATATAAAAAAATAATTATATATTTCACGAAGGTCAATTGAAGGACAAATACCGATAGCTGTAGTGATAAATTGTGAAGGAGAGTCTATTCCGAATGTGGATCTCAAATCTAATTTTGGTCAGCTTGGTGACAATTTAAAAGTATTGGTAACATCTGTGAAATCACCTCATTCACCAGGGTAAGAAAATAAAAATAATGGATTTTAGACTAGTTTTACAATATTAGGCGTTTCAATAATATTTTCAAAGGTTTTAAAACCTCAAATTTATTTTCTATAAAGTGATTTTTGTCCCGATTTTGAAAATCGATCAATACAAAGTTTTTTTCATTTAATAATAATAATAAAAATATAATTTTTATGAGATTTTTGAAGTCGGTTACAAAAAATTAGCCGAAACCATACAACGACAATTTATACACATCAAATTTTTGCAATAAAAAATGCAGTTAGCTTTTTCTAAAATGTATGAATAATATTAACATCACAAATATATTACCAAGGGACAGTTAATTCAAACAGTGAGCTACATAACTCGGAAGCTTATATATTTTTGGATTTTTCTTGCATCACTATAGTACAAACCAATTAAAACAATAACTCTCGAGTCAGGTTGCTCACTGTTTGAAGAAATCGGCCCTAACCCCTTGATTGATAGACGTCTACTTTTATTTGTAACTAACGGAATGATGTTTTTTTAATAAATTATTGATTATTTATATTTTCAGAGACATAGTGTCGAGCCAGTCTTTATCTTTGGAAGCATATGAGGCTTTAGTGCTCACCAATCATGCGACAGGTCTATTTGCATCGTTGGCGTTGTTGGTTGTGGCCATTACAGCTAACTTACTAACTTCATGCATGCAAACTAACTAGTTCACACAGTTTATATTGTAAGTGGTGTAAACTAATAAAAAAGTATTAATTTGTACTTGATTATCATAAATACATAGTCTGGGTACTGGCAACACCGTAGAGTTTCAGTTCGAGTACACGTGTACACTTAACAATTGTATTCTAGTGTTGTTTTGTAGAAATTGTTTTCGTCAATATAAAACTAAACAAGTAGATTTCAATATCCATTAATGATAGTCTAAAAATATACAAATTTAAATATTATTAAAAGTGCATACTTGAAAAAAGACCGAGGATAGCAAACGTCAGATATAATATGTATAAATTATATATAATAAATGCTATAAATATGAATAAAAAAGAACTTAGACGATGATAAATTTATTATTTAAAATGTAAACCAAGCTTTGATAAAATTGGGATCTTTATTTAATAGCGGTAATCAGCAATTGATTTCAAAGTAATTTATATTAATTATAAAAAAAAAATTGTATTACTCAAATTTTAATTGATAACAAATAAATGAGCATACCTGAATAAATTGGAATAAAAATTGTTCTTTAATGTTATATAAATGTCATACTATTTATACGATACATTGTAAAATGTCGGATTTATTTTATATTCTAATAAAAATTGTGGTATTTTAAATGTTAGTTAGGTTAAAAGGTTGTACATTTTAAAAATAAAAAACTTCATGAAAGAGAAATACTTCAAAGGGAATGATAATTAGGTTATATTTTGAGTTAGAAGACAGCTCGAAATAATTTGATAATTAAATTTCCAAGTACAAACATATATGCGTTTGCCGACGATGTAAGGTGGAAAAAATAAATTTCATTATTTGGATGAAAGCTTTGATAATTTAGATAAAATGCGCTCATTGATACACAAATAAAGATAACGTAATATTTTGAGAGATCGCGTTTTCATGGCTCGTTTTTATGAAAACATTGAAGGCAAATCGTGAAAGCATTTTACCGTAAAGGAGTTTTCCTTGTGTAAGTTATGCGGGATCTTTTGGCCAATAAACGTTTATGTTGCTGATGAAAATGATTCTTTAGACGGATATTCTAATGAAATGGGGACATAAATATACAACATACAGCCTCTAAATGTGTTTTATCCAAAACAAGAAGACATTGTTCTTCCACGTATTACGCAAGAGAAATCGTAAAGTTTCACTACTCCTCTTTTGATAAAATTCCCACAAAGTCGATCAAATTTGCATATTAAAACAGCTGATGATATGCGTGAATAAACAATATTTATGAATGAAGTGAATGAATTAATGTCGAGCTGAAAATAGCGTTCATAATATATATTTTCCAACGAAGCTTGTTTGATATTTATAAAACAGGGAATAATTTTCAGGCCTCATTTTCAATGCTCATTTATTTAATTTGGTACACATTTACATCCTACAAATAATACTAAGAATTTTTTTGGACATTAAAATCGTGGGTGATGTATTTATTTAATTATCTCTGTTGAACAGTGTGAAAAAAAAATCTAAAAAAGGGCAAACAGGATTTAGACAGTTTCAGTCATAATTATATCAACAATGGTGAAGGAAGAATTTTAAATAAAGGCAGATTTTGTTTTTATCAACGATGTGATAAAATTAATACAATACAAATACATGAATTTTCATATTTAATTACTTTGAAGAAGTAAAGTGGCGATACTTTTGGATCTAAAGAAGCCCATATATTGTGGCTGAGATCATAAAATGAAGACTTTATATGCATTGACCAACAAGATGAGTGTATACTATCTTGCTTAACTTGACCCAACATTGAGTTATTATACTATTTTCTTATATATTGCTAGATGGATCCTTGGGTGAAAGGATAAAGACTACACGACCCTATAAACAACTATACTCATTAACGACAATACTCCGTAAAACATCAACGTCGTAAAAAAAGAATTAATATTAGAAACGTGTAGGAAAAAGTATACTAGGAGCTTTTCCCAATTTCGTGGTATTAGTCACCCTGAGTAAAATCTTCAAGAACTTACAAAATCTCTAGATTAAAAATATCTACGAGCTTAAATTGAAGTTGGATGAAAATAAATATACGTCTCGTAACATCAACGTTAATAAGTAAATTTGATGAATAATTCTCCGACACACAATTTCAAGGAAATATATTGCATTCATTACAATCTATTTTGTTTAAAATTTCCTAATTCCTTCCTAATTTCCTAAAAAAATCATGATTATGACAAAATACGAGGTTATGAATGTTAATGTCTATAGGGTTTACCATATATAGTTTTCATTCATTGGAATATGACCGGCTTTACTATATACGCATATTATACATATACTTCCACCTGCAAATACTGTAGCCCCTAAAATCTGACATTCGAGAGCAACAAGACTTTTTTTGTCTCCCAAGTTTGTGATGTTTTTTTAAAATATAAAGTTTACTTTTTCAGGATAAGCTTTAATATATGATGTGATTGACTGATAAATACAAACAAAAAATTAGTATATATAAAATTAATTAATAATGATACAAGTAGCACATTTTTAAAACCTCAAATTTAAAAAAAAACTTTCAAAAGTACATAAATAAAATACGATAATAACAGTATTTTTTATTCTCCCATTTTTATTTAAATCCAAAAATTTTATAAATAACATTATTTTAATTAACTCATTTCTAATCTTAAAAAATCGTTTTCAGGTAAGCATCCGACTTTAGCTGCTTTACGGGATAGCTGGAAAACAGGAGGTTATCTCGGTTCTGCGTTGCTTTTAGCAAAATTAGGAATTGATTTAATTTTTTCACATAAAATGTTAATACTTCAAAATATTCTCTTCGCGTATATAATTTACAAGATGATTTTTTATGGAAAGCGACTTTTTCGTTTATTTTTCAGCAATACTAGATTCGGACACTATGAATAATGATAATATGCCCGTGTGTTAAAAATTGTAAAAATTTTATAATAAATTATTACTAAAGTATTCCGTATTTAATTTGAAAAAAAAAATGCATGGAAAAGTGTGGCGGGATAATAATGAATATATGGTTTTTATGGAATGAGCCACCCATAATATTTTATTGAATTATAAATTTATTTATGATAAAATATTGCAAGCTGTACTCTAATAGCAAATACATCGTAATTATTTTAATAAATGTCACATTATATTATTATCTTCAGATATAAAAAGCCACCGGGTATTTATATCAATAGATAATGTTAAAAATAAATTGAGCCAGTATCGTCATCCATAAATGTTGAGTATGCTATTGTGGGATAAACTTTGTTGAAATTAGTTTTACCAACAAACACAAATCTCTTCTAAGTAAAAATCCCAGAGAATAGAGATTCTGGTTAGTCCATTTGGTAATTGAAAGCAGGTTAGTTCCAATTTAGCAGTAACTATGGAGTCATATTGTATGCATGGATGTTCTAAATGCATCCATTGACTGCATGAAAAATGCCCTGACTATTATTTCAACACTATTCGATACTTTGACAATCAGAAGGAATATCATGAGTTTGAAGGTTTGAGTTCATTGGTTTGAAATTCCACAAACTTGTATAACCCTATAAATTGACTCCAGTTTGTACCTGAATACCTTCACTCATTAAATTGAATCTTATATTACAGTAGAAATTCGAGAAACTATGCGTTATCCAAACTTCAGATGGTCCTTGATGAGAGTACAGCAGTTTTGATGGGAAGTTCTTGTACAATGTCAGATGTGAACATTACTCACATTATTATTAATATAAGGATCGTTAATATAACTGGGATAGAATGAAAAATAATTCGATTATTAATATAAACAATTAAGATTGAACCAAACAGTACTCAGAAATATATTTGCAACGCAATATGTAAAAGTGCCTGTAGGGCTGTATAACTGTATACTTTCAATTAAAATAAACATTGCGTTAATTTGCCTACATTAAGAATCTATTTTAGTTAACATTAAAAAAGCCATTAAAAAAGTGTGTGCATTGGTTCGATACTTGTGTGGATTAATTGCACGGTCAAATAATTTTAAGTCTACTAGTTTTAGTCGTTCGCATCCTGATTTATAAATATTTATACATAATTTTTACTCCGAAAAACTAATATTATTTTTTGGGTTGTTACTGTGGAGTTGAGTAAAAAATTAATTAAAAACTGGTAATTATCCATATGAAGGCATAATGTAAAAATGGAGTAATAGCATCAGTGCCGCTATCAAAGGTACTGGGTCAGCAAGTGCGGATCTCGAGTGTAAAAGCACACGTATAAATGCATGAAAATGTCGATTTTTTATGGCTTTTAGATGGTGATTGTTATGGAGTGAAGGGTGAAAGTATTAAGGGTGGGTTCTGTTTGAAGAGGTGCACCAGAGTGGATCGATTGATTGAGGCAACCCCGCATTGCGCCATGCCGTCACACACTACCAGCACTAACACTCTCTTCGTCTCTTTAAACACGTGTCTTCTGCTTATTATTTATTATAATGCAATAAACATAAATAAGCACTGCTATCTTGACAGCCTGTATTGGGGAGTATGTTCAGGAATGTCAGTGCAAAGTGTTGATTTGTGGCCAATTATATATGCGGAAAGATGAAAGCGTGCATTCTCTTAAAACAGTTTCAAAAATATTATCGCACATTGAGTGTTTCGTGATCAAATGATAAAATAATATACATTTAAATTAAGTATATACATTTTTTCATAATCCAAAATAAGTTGAAACAATCAGAGATCTTCTACATTTTAACATTATATTAAAACGAAAAATAAAAAAATAAAATTAACCGGTATATCGAGATTTTTTCGGAATTATTTCGCTTTGATACTATTTAATCAAATGGATAAAATAAATAATAAATTACTAGTTACAGAAAATATGTTTTTATTTAATATTTTTTTAGACACAACAACGTGTTAATTCGTTGTCTGTCGGTGATCTTAATTATTAGGAGTTACACAGGTCACCGACTTAATAATCAGTATTTACCTTACAATACAGGAGATCATAGTAAACCTGGATCGATATATTATTCCCGATCTCCCAGTCTTAATAACCGATCAAATCAATTTAATTTTTTTTTACTTCAACAGTATTTAAACTCATGATCTCAATATTTGTAGCCATGCGCCTTTATCACATGAGCAATTGCGTTGGTTTTAGAGTTCGATCGTAGATAATTTAAGTCACCGAAACTCTTGGCGAACTGATTTTATTGGATACATTATAATAACGAGTGTTTTAAATAAAAATAATTCTGAAAAAAAAATCCTCTACAACAGCTCAGTGCAGCACTCAACTTTAAGATATGGTTTATTTATTACTTATGTCCTGATGGGTTAAATATTATATATAAATAGTTATTTTCATTTGTAATTTTCTCGTGCAAAATATACAGGTATACAAATAAATAAAATATTAAAACATGAAAAAGTGCATCATTCGTTACAAAGAAATTAATATGCACAAAAAAATTAAACGAAAGCCGTAGTAAACTTCACGAAGAATAATTTGCCAAAGCTGGTATATTTTTTAGTATAAAAAAACTTAATATAAAAGTTAACCCCACTTAAAGTTTCGTATAAGGGTGGATGCTCAGATAAGTAAGCACATTTGGGTATAATGATTTTATTATTTCAAAGCTTCAAAACTAGTTATTGTGTTATGCAAAATGGATTTAGCAAGGGCTTGTAAAGAATGACGGACGAACAATTATATTAACTTAATTAAATTATGGTGGGAATAAAGACTTCTTTACACGTGAAAGGCTTGAACAATTAATAAATAAAACGAAACTGGAACAATTGGTGAAGAAATCAAAGAAAAAGTTGTGCACTCTTTTCGAGTCCCAATTCATAAACGTTAATTACTTTTAAATAATTGACTTACACAAATCACGTTTGTGTGCTTTGTTAATGTTTTTATAAAGTTATGCAGTCAATTTATTTTACATTAATTGTTATGAATTTGATTTGAAAGAAAAAAAAACGAATTTTGTTAATGCTGCAAGAAATGAAAATAGCAGATTAAGACATTTCACAAAAAGTCTCATAATTGGGCTGGGTGCTTAACTTCAGACGGAGAAAAGCTTTATGGTGGGCTTTTCAAATAGAATGCCGTTTTATAACGAGAAAGGATCAGATATTTTTGCGGCGAATTACCAGTGAAAATTTGCGTTTTTATATTTGTGGTATTTTTTTTGATAAAATACATTATATTGTATAATTATTGAGCATGCACCGCCCGTTATTTTCACGGAAATAGTTTACTTCTCAATAACAATCTTGGCCCAAATGAATACTTCTTTTCTCAGAAACCCAAGCACGTATCTAAAGAGAAAAATAACAAAAGTTATATGATATATGTATTAAATATTTAATGAAAATCCCACAAATTCGAGAAGATATAATATAGAAATAAATAGGATAAGAATAATATAGAAAAATATTATTTTTATAAAAATAGTATATCAATAACATTCCACATTCGATTAGACTTTTCTACCTAGAGAATTTCATTCTAGATGATTTATTTCAATTTAATAACAGTACCTCCAGTATTTGAAAATTTTATATTCCCTTGCTTGTTGATTTAAAAATAAAATTAACTAGATAATTAATTATTCGACATATAATATACAATATTATACAGTCTTGATAAAATTTATATTCTCATATAATTTACCTTTACGAAGTTATAAAACACCACGATACTTCAAATGATTTAACACGATACTGCAGATTTGAGTAAGTTAATTATGCATATTCCAATAAATGTGTGTATACATATTAGGTATATTACCAGAAACCGAAATCATATCGTTGCTATATATATATATATATATATATATATAGTATATATATATATATATATATATATATATATATATATATATATATATATATATATATATATGTGTGTGTGTGTGTGTTTTCTGTGAACATACGTCATATTCGTAATTTTCAGATCTTTATCCGGGTCTTTGAATCTCTCTTTTGCTCGATGCCTCTTAGTTAATTAGGTAAGTAAAGCAAACGAAGCATAAGTTGTGAATTTATGCGTGAGAAGAATTTTAATTAGTGTTTCAAAAGACGGTAAGCGAGAGGTAATTGAGTAAATCGTAGAATAAAGCTTTTCGAGTTGAGATGAACGTAATATACTGACTGGAACTCTGCCAGCCATCACAACCGGACTTTCCTTTGTCATTAAGCTTTTGCCTTTACTAACTTCCTCTTTTTTGCTATCAACACTGTTTTGCGGTTTGTTTTTATCGATGCCAACTATAGGAAGATCTGTCCCTTTAGGCGAACTCAACCGCAGAAGGCTCATCGAAATTATCAAAGGGAGTTCTACTAAACAAAGAATAATACAGGTTAATCTTTTGGAAAAGTCGAAAAGCGATGAAATAAATTAGATGGGTTACATACGTCTATGTACATTATCTGCCTATAAATAATACATAACATTTTATATTATATTGTGAGATTTGTTTTGTTCAGTATTGGTTAGAATTTGATCACTATATAGACAAACTTATCATATTTTAATAATGTTCGAGAGAAACAACTGTGTTAATTAATTGTATATCGCTGATTTTAACTTTTAATAGCTACATAGATTACCTCATCAATCAGAGCGAACCTGGATCAAGACGATCTGTTTGGGATTTTATTAATATTATTATCGAGTTCCCAGTCGTAATAACCGATCAAATAATTTATTTTTCTGAATTGAGCACGAATTGAACCCATGATTACAGTATTTGTAGCCACGCGCTTTATCCCCTGAGCTTTTACACTGGTATAATATATAATTATTTATTCAAGTAATCATCACTTAAGTTAAATATGAATTAGACAATTTTGATGTGAGATAGAATGCAGTTAAGGGATGTAATATTTCCAATTAGCGTATTTTTATATGTAGGTCACAAAGTCAAAGAAGTCAGGTGCGCATTCTGTCCAAATAAATTCTCCATATTATTTATTTCCCAACAGACTTTCGAGAAACGACAGACCTTTTCCATACTTCCATACAAACGAACACTAAACACGACTGGAAGAACCATAAAATATGTAATTATTATATAAATGCATGATATTAAAACAAAATCACTATTAAATTTCGATCAAAACGACAGCCAACTAAATGATAGATTAAAAATGAAAATTATTAATAGTAAAACAGCCACTATTGAATATGTACCAATTAAAAATAGTGTATGAAAAAAAATTTTTTTTTCCAAATTCAGTCTCAATGAGATATGATCTTACAAGTGAAACTCACGTTTGTTTCTTTGACGCGTCCTCATGAAAAATGAAGGTACCTACTATGAAAAAACGTTGCATTCTTAATATACGAGTGTGTTATAAAATTTGTCACTTGCGTAGAGAAATCCTTGTAGATTCTGCTCGTAAAAAACTTAAGTGGATTTACAACTTTTTATAACTCCATAAAACAATGCGTAAAGTCAACATCATCGCCGATTTATCATTAAAATTAAAATTTTATTTTGTATGGATAAGACTTCTAGATCAAAATGACGGAACTATTTATTATAAATTCTGCACTGTGCGGACAATATAATAGTTGTGTTTAGTGTAAGTAAATTTACTCCGTATTATTATTTTTTAATATGAGTTATATATTAAGTTAATAAATAATAGTTAAATATTTACAGAACAAAATAAAGGATTATTTATTTGTAAGCAACAGTAATTATAGAATATAAGCATTAAAGATAATAATGCAAGAAATAAAAAAAATACATTGATACGACTAATCTTTTCTGAATTGGTATATTGTATATTTTCTTGTTCTTTCATCGCTTTCAGAATGATGGAGATCACAAAGTAATTTGAATACTTTATCAGTCGACACAAATTTTAAATTACATGTGTGAAATATAATCTTTAATGATAAATTTCTTTTTGAACTAATTTACAAGGGGACAACATTATGAATGAATAAAAATGCTAAAAGGTTTTATTAATAGTGCTTTTTAAAATTAACGTTGTCATTTACGTGAAATTTTTGAAATCTGAATGTGTAGTTGAAGTAAGTCGTTTTCTGTGTAAACACAGACTCTATTTAAGCCCAAACTCAAAAGAACATTTTTGTAGTTCTTTTCATACCAGTTTTTCAGGGCATTTCGAAATAGTACTCTGCCAGCCATTCAATTTTTTCAGCTTGTGTAAACCAATTTTGAGTTACGGTAAAAGAGTTGTATAAAAAGTCTCATATTACCGTATACACTTATAGTGGATGACTCAATATTAATTGATAGTAATTGCAAACGTTTTTAGGTGAGGTTAATTATCCGAAAAATGGGTTATCGGGTCGAATGTCCTCACAAAAGGTTTTGTTTCAAAAAAGGTCACTGAGGCCTAAACATTCATAGTTAATATTGAAACAAGTCAAGAAAGCAACTCTTGGCAAGTTTCTTAATACACTAGTTTACAGGTACCCAAAGGAAAAAAAAACTACTAGTTACACTTTTTTATCTAGAATCTTATCAAGAATAAAGTTTTGGTGGTGGAGAAAAAAATAACTACATCACAGTAATAGTTTTTGTGTAAATGAAATTTTATTTTAAATATTATTATATGTTATTATTCATGATGATTTTTTTAGAATATTTGAATTACATGGCTCATCTTTAAGTCTAACTAAAAAATAATAATATCCATTGTTGTACATGGTGAGTATTGGTGTTACTTAAGGTTAATGCTCACCTGGTTGCATTAATTCAAGCGTAAAGCCATTTTCAGATAACAATGTCAGATAGTGAAAATGAAGCGGTTGCCTGTTCAACATTCGATATAACACACTATTTCTATTAACACACACTAATACACCCCAATTGGAGCTTCAAAAATCAATAGTGAAAAAAATAATATTAGAGCTTAATATTGTGACATGGTCCAATTCAATTTATACAGCGGCCATAATCCAATTACTACATTTTAATGACGCCGCGGGTATTGAATATTATTTAAATGTGTTGAGAAAACGAGACCGAGCTTTGACATTTTCTGGACGTCTGCCGTGTTAATAATTTTTCACTTTTGCGGTCGTGGAGTGGCCGTTAAAATATTTAAGCTATAAAAAATATGCAAAAGTATACGACAGCCGCTTTTATTTTGAGGAGGCTTCACTTAATTTTCAGACGTCGCGTCGCTTAAATTTTCATGCCAGACACGACTCTAACCTGACTTAATCATTTTTTCATGATACGTTTCGTAGAGAAAAAAAAAAGCTTATGAATTACAAGCAATCCCACGTTGAAAGCTGAATCCCAATTGTAAAGGATTACGTTAATTGGTGGATTTTTTTTATAAAGCTTTAATGGCACTAACCAAACAACAGTTTTATTTTCACTACATCCTTTATTTATTCAAATCGTTATAAAACCATGTTCATATTGAGTATACATAAAAAACGAAAGGCTTTTAATTATTAATTAGGCAAAATGTCATCCCGAAGCACAGTTATTGTTTGATAAAAACTATTGTAAAAATCTTAATAAAACATGTAATCTTTCAAAGAGGTAATGTTTAAAACTAACGTAAAACCTTAGTTTTATTTTAAGATACGGGTAAG
The DNA here is from genome assembly GCA_022606485.1 of Agraylea sexmaculata. Taxonomy (NCBI): domain Eukaryota; kingdom Metazoa; phylum Arthropoda; class Insecta; order Trichoptera; family Hydroptilidae; genus Agraylea; species Agraylea sexmaculata. The sequence continues at coordinate 21,358 of JAGTTH010003506.1, read as the reverse complement.
GATAAGGATAAAGTCCCACCAATATTTTGATTACGCGCCATCTTGGTTATATGACGTTTAGATCAGTTTCGCAGTTAAGTATTGTGTTGTTGAGATGCCCCAATTTTATCTTGGATAAATATATGCTAAAAGAAAGAGCAGAAATAGTAACGACATTTATTTACAACGTTATAGGCAATTACAACTTAAAGATAATTATTATTATCGTAAGATATCCGATTGAAGATCCGCTATTAATTAATTGTATAGTATGTCTACAGCAAGTTCTCTGTAATATTAATTAGAAATGATTGTCAATGACAGATAATAAAAGCACTGAAATGTGAAAAGTGCTTTCAAAACTTTCGACAAGTGAAGATATCCAGAACCGAAGAAAACAGGTCTTCCGTGAGAACGAACTCGTTTAATTATTGAATTGTGTGTGAAAATCAGACGTTCACACTTCAATTCACATTGTTTCTCAGATTAGCTATTAAAATATAACCGCTTGTCTCTTGAATTTATCAAATTTAATTGTAACAAGGTCATTTACCCTCTATAAAACCAGCCATATGAGTCAGTGTTTGTGAATCACAGCCATTTCGGTGTCTGTCTACCCAGGAATCTGATTCATAAAACTGTTTCTTCGAATCTCTTTACTTGTATTCTTCTCATTGTCGAGACTGTGAAACTTGAGAAATGTTTTATCGAAATGAAAAAATGTTGAATAATTCATCATGACTCGAGTATGCTTATTATTTGCCATAAAAGAGACACGCACTTAATATACAAAACGTGTGTTATGGAATAGTCAATGTGGCGCCATGTTAGATACTTTATTCAAGTATTTAATCAGTGAAAATATAATAAGGAGATGTAAGATATATTCAAAATATTTTTTTAATAAAAAAAATAATTTCCCAGTTTGAATTATCTAGTTAGTGGCAACCATATTTCTTTGCACTGATAATAAATAAAAAATATCCGTAGATTACACATAGTATATGTAATTCAGGTATTCAGAATCAAAAGCTCTCAAATCCGGTTTTAATTTTTTCAAACATCAGATGTAAATTTTTTCAAACCTAAATTGCAATATTTAATTGAATTGCCTTCCATTGATGTTGTATAAATTATGATTCTAAAGAAGATGTACCTACGTTTTTCTGCTTTTACTCAATTTAATTCGAACTCAATTTGGAGCCTTTGATTCTTAACCCCCCAATTATCTAATTAATGTCAATGTCCAATATATATTATTTGCCAAAATAAATTTAAAAAAATTTCATTAAATAAACCTGTATAAAGTATATATACATACATAAATTAATAAATTTAATACGGATAGGCTTATTGAAAAAATCCATGTTGAAATAGAGCATTCATTGCCTTTAATTTAAGTTATAATATATATAGGGTGAACTTCAATTAATTGAAAATATTATAGGGGGTGGTAAGTTGGCAATAAAAAGTGGAAAAATATATTAAATATATTTTTTAAAATATTATTAATAAAGAGTTAAAAACAATAATAAAATATATCAACGTAATTAAGAAAAAAGTATTAATTTTTTTTCGCTTATATGTACATACGTATTTGCGATACCCGACCACCCCTTGAAATAATCTCAGTTGATTAAAGGCGACGCCTATATTGTATATTATATTTTATCATGTTTTCACATTTTTTTAAATATCGTAATAAATATTAAAAAAATATTCATTGTTGGTTTTAGCCGTTTCTTTTGTAAATAGAAGGTACATGTGATTTCGAATAGAATAAAGAGTGGAATTCAAACTGTTGGAAATAATGGTTGAAAAGGACATGTGAGACAGCTATTAGAAAATGCGACATATAATACCACCAGATAAGACCAATTGCTAAGATTTTCTCTTTTACTTTTTACGATTTGAAACTTGAAACCGATATTGTAATACCTAAAGTACCTAAAAAAATCTGAACAATAATTGTTGTATAATGAATGGATGTATAATAGTCATTTAGCTTCAGATTAAATGTATGTACTTAGAATTAATTCAAGAGGAACAGTTGTTTTATCAAATTGATTATTTGTTTTGGATTTAAATATTTTAGGAAAGTGGCAAGATAATAACACGTCAGCTTTCTATCATTAATAGTAAAGCAAATAATTTATTATTTCATTCAAATATCATATTATTTATAATTTAAATACGAGGATATTTTCTACAATATACATTTTTTAAATATTCTTAATCAAGTCTAAGTTTTTAAAAATGTTATATACAAGACAATTTTTAGGGCAGGTAAGGAAAAATAAAATTTATTTTAGTACTCAGAAATTTCCATGAGTTTTGTACAAATATTTTTTTCCCACCAACTTTATATTAATAGCGTTGTATGCATGGCTGAAAAGTCAAGCTAAACTCGAAAACGCTTAATAAATTCTAATGTTTAAGTAATTTCGGGCACCGTGTTTGTTAATTTATATGTATTATTTATTTGTTGTAAATAAAGAGATAGATATTGTATCAAAAGAAGGGCAACCGACATTCATAATATCGGACGGGGTCGTGCAACAAATTGTGTGCTACGGCGAAGGCTTTGTTTCCTTTCAACACCAACGCTACCATCTGCTTCTACTTGGAGCTGAAAATTAATGGAAATAAAGCCTATAATATCACACCTATACTAATATTACCACTTCTTTGTGCTTACCATTATAATTTATTGGCGCCGGGGCTTAAATTATCTTTTGTCAATGTATATTTAATACGCCTCCTCCCCAAACCACCCACAGGAATCGAAAGCGTCGCTGATTTTTAATGTGTAATAATAATTGGTGGCTACTGTAACAATCTCAAGTATTTAGTATTACTATGTATTTATTTAATTTGAATTATACATAGTAAATAATACAAAACATCTTATGAATTAAATTTACAGTACAAAGTATATATTTTTTTTACCTATAACTAACATGAGAAATTTAATAACGTTTTTTTGGATATGAGGGGTACCTAATATGAGTATGGGAAAAAATAAAATAAAAACCTATCTCTCGAGTATTTAGAATATATTACAATACATATGAATACTCAAACATAAATTACATATAATAATTTAGTATTATTAGAATTAATAAAAATAATTTTAGTTAACTATTACTCACCTTTTTAGTATTTTGAGATAGGTACTCAAGTTAAATTGTTGTTTTTTTATATTTTACTTTAAACATTATATGCAATGTGTATATTTTTTGTAAATATTATTACACTGCTTATATTGAAGTTGTCATAAAAGTATAATAAAATAAAAACAATAGTAAAAACATGTTTCTGACGTATTATTTTACGGGAAGGATAACTTATATACATACATATATGGAAATTATTTTAAGATATTAATATATTGGTATGTGTGATTTGAAATAAGTATATAATATATATTTTTTTATTTTCAATTTCAAAAAACTATTCAATATTAATACGATAACGTGTTCAAAAATTTTCATTCAGTGTTTTCAATATCGTTCACTCTTAAAATAATATTTTGAAGCATGTTGAATAGTCATTCGGTATATTTTAATATACGCGGTATAAAATAAATATTTATTCAATATGTGAAACCGTTGACAAATTTTCATTTGAAGTTAAAATAAATATGTATTAGTATGAAACGGAGCATACTGGATTTTAATATAACTTTTTGTGGTTAGAATATATCATTTTGTTCCTCTTTGAATGAATAGAGTATAATACAGTATGTAATTAAAGGATGGGGTGTTGAAGTTCAACTAGGATGCGTGACCCAAACACCTGCTACAGAGTTTTCTTCTATCTTTTGTCCTATTTTGTGCTATATATTACTATAGTAAATATATATTTTGTACTTTCAGCCACCTTAAAACACTTTGCGTAAGAATTTTACAGGTATTTTCTTTGGTCGTCGACAAAATGCGAAGTAGAGGACTGGAACAAAATGTGCAAAATGCCCCTTTGAAGCGAAAGGTATCTCAAGACAAAGAAACATAAGTTATGTTTCTTGAGATCAGTTGTTGGCCAGATAAGCAGTATAAAACTTATTCATTATGTAAATGCATTTTTAAATGTGTGAGTAAATTATGATTTCCGATAATTTGATTTTTTTAAATCAATTATTTATTTATTTACGCCCCGATGAACTTTTTTTGAGAGAGTCTCTTTGAGAGTGTTTTTAGACACAACAACGTGTTAATTGTCTGTCAGTAATCTTAACTATTACTAGTCACACAGGCCACCGACAGAGCGGCTCTGCCCGACTATATATTATTTAATAATCGCCTCAATACTTACCTTACAATCCAGGAAATCAGAATAAACTTCCGTAAATAAAAACCGATCGCGGTTTTTATTAATATAAGTCCCGATCTCCCAGTCGTAATAACCCATCAGATCAATTTTTTTTGACTTGAGCGGGATTTGAACCCATGACTACAGTATTTTTAGCCCTTACACGTCTTATCCCCTGAGCTATTACGCTGGTTATGAGAATAAATTTACCATACATACCTAGTTAATTTTTAATACGAGCGCTATTGGATCATTTAAATTGAAATTCACACCTAATAAGGCCTATTATATAATAATTTACCAATACATAATTTAAAAAATGATTTTTTGACCATCCTATAACATGATAAATTTAGTTTCAAATTGCGATGGGGCGTTTATCTCTGAATTTATTTGGTTTTGTCCTTATTGATATGCTTATTCATATATTTAGGTGCGAGTAAAAATCACAGAAAAAACACACCCTTTCGAAATTCGGTTCCATTTAAAAGTCAAATTAGGTCGTTGTTGAAATAGAAAAAAATGTACGCACTGAAGAGATGGTCTGTTTTATATAGTAAATCGTTTTGGTTTCCACCATAAAAAAAACAAAAAGTGTCTAAAATGTCCCTTTTCGAACTGTAGGTAAAAAAGTGATATAGCGAAAAGGGGTCACCGTGTGGTCTTGGGGTGGTTTTAGGGTATGTTTGGGCTTTGAGATAAATAGGGCGGTAATCCTTGTGCCGATTAAACACACGGAATAAGTGATGCGGGCCATTCCTTCAATTATTTCTCACCTGCCCCTATCTTCATCCCCCATACACACACACCCTCATTATAGCGAAACGGACGTATCAAGATTCTGAAGATAAAACAAAAATACTAAACGATATTTTAAAATTATTTTAATCATTATAATTTATAAACGTTCTTTTGATAAACTGCAAAAAAATGCACAATTATTTGATCTTTCAAAGTTGACGAATAATAAAAATAATCTAACCCTCCAAATACATATATTAGCGACTATTATCCAGTACGGAATTGGCTCAAATACCTTCGGGGAAATAAGGTTTATCTAATAATAGTGGGTTATAATATAAATTATCTAAACAATGCTCAGTGATGATAATGAGTATTGAATTTCATTAAACACAACATTTGTCTAACAATATGGTTTTCGTTGAAAAAGTTAACCCAATTAAGTTGATTGAAAGCTACGAATTTCATTATCCATTCAATACCAAAATAAACGGAACACTTCACGTGATGATAATGAATATTAAGAAAAGTGGATATATTTAGGTCAAACTACGTTGCGGTAATATTACACTTTTAATAATGTGATGAGGGTAACAGTTTTTCAAGTTAATCAGTTTCGAAATAATAGGTTTTATTTATTTATAGATAAAGAATGTCATGATGAGAATATTGATTCTACATAATAGATGCTTAAAAAATATTACATTCAGTACACATATTTTTATTTTTTTATTTTATTAAATAAGAGAAAACAGTTCTCTGGAATACCAGAGAACCTACATCTCTATGTGAAATTGTAAATTAACATAATTCCTTATTCTAACGCAAATTAGGTACATATTTACATATATAAATAATATACAAAATACTATATAAATAATAATAATATACAAAATAAACGAAAATAAAGAAAAATAAAGTATATAAAGTGTATGTAAAAAAGGTAAAAAAATTTAATATAATCAAATTTAATTAAATAGTAGTGTTCTAAGGATAAATTTAAAATCCGTGAGGGTGTTGTGAAAGATATCTACTTCAGGTAAGGAGTTATTATAAAAGGACATGGATCGTCTAAAGAATGTATGGGACATATAATTAATTCTTGCAAAATCTATTTGAAATGGAACCATACAACGTGAGGAATTGCGAGGTACTCTAAATTAAATATTAGGTAATAAGGCTAATAAATCAATATAATTATTAAGTATTTTAAAAAGAAACAGAACATCTAAATAGGAACGAAATATGTTTAATAATATTGTATTTTAATTGTTTTTATAAGTAGATGCTGAAATAATTTCAATGTTGATAATACAAACACATTGTAGGGGTGGGTTTTTTACAGGTGTATACAAAGTTACGTTTATTTTTATAGATTTTCATGGACGACAATCGTAAAGGGGGTTCATCGCATAGTGAACAACAATTGTATGAGAATCGTGGGGCTGTAAAGGGATGTTCACACAGACTTTGGCTTTTATCTCACTCAGTCTAAAGATAAGGCCGACAGGAGTTGCCCTCGTCGTTTGCTTTTTTGTCAATTCCAAAACTGCCTAACGGATCCTTTTATCCAAATCCACACAATGCTCCAGTTTTATAAAATATAATCTGGCAGAACAGCTGCGTGGTTGCCACAAATATCGGTATCAATTGACACACTTTATAAAGGGAAAAAGACATTTATTACAACCCTTTAAACTTCAGTAAACTAACCAACAACAAAACCCGAGATGTACATTTATTTTATTTACATAAATTGTATTTATAGTTGTAGTGAGTGTAGTGAGTGTTAGTGAGTGTGGTACTTCATAAATTATATAAATTTTAAATTGTTGTAATAACACAGTTAAAATGACAGTTTCGGATAATCAAACATTAAATCTATGCGTATACATAAGAAATTAAATTTAGGGGTATTTTTTAATAAATTACTATGTATTCAAAATTAATTATTGAAGAGGATGTAAGGGGTGGAAAAGGTTTGTAAATTTGAGTGTCGTAGCAGATCGGGCCAACCCCAAAATGGAGAGATACGCCATTGTATTGTAATTATCTATATTATTACGATAACAATACAATTTGTTTATTTTATATTCTCCCTTTGGTGAGAATTATTGTCGAAAATAGCATTTCGTGTCTGAATATAGCATAAACGATAATTCGGGTCGGATTATGGGTTCGTAAATTTTGACAATCGTGCGTTAACCAGGCCATTTTGTTATGACACAATCTCGTTCCAAGAAAATGAAAGGAAAGGTTGAAATTTTAAAGGTGTGAGTCGCATTTTGGGAGCTATTTCGTTCGATCGTTTACTTTTGAATAGCTCATTTCATTGAGTGTTGCCGAGAAGTCGAATTATATTTTTTACCTCCTTTTTATCATTCATTTATATATTATATAGCCGAGGCATTTTCACCGATTTCATATTTTGTATAAAATACTACCATATAATACTTGTATATAAACATTTTTAAGTTCAATTGTACAATACATTTTTAAATAAGGAAATACAAATTTCATCAAGATAATCCACGAATTGTCTCCGTTTGCACGAATATCGTACGCGATATAAATTGTAAGCTAGGTCGGAAGCAATAATTCATGATGTGGTTTCTTCGATTCTTTTATAAATAATAATATAACAATAAATAAAAAAGTAGACAAAGGGAATGTAGCATTTGTTGTAGTCAGCTGTTCTCAGTCTGAGCATTTGTCACCGCAGAAAAGGCGACAGTCTGTGTGCTTTAGCAACTGTAATATTCACTCTGAATCTTCACATAAATACTTATTTTATTGAATATTAAATTAAATAGAAGAGACCAACCGAAATTAAATTTCCACCGTGTAAGCGAGACGTCAATCAATTTTTGGCCAGGCAAAAACAATGATTTTTGGTAATAAGATCTCTAAATTGTAAATATCGATATCGAAGGAACTTTTTATTCATTTTATATTAATTTCATACAATTCTGACATTGCTCAGGTAGGATTTACAAACTAACCTAAAATAAATAAACATACTTTAATAAAATAAATAGAATTGGTTCACAAAAGCGACACACTTTATATGTATTTTGAGATTGAATAGCCATTTTAAATTTTATTACATTATTTGGAATCAAAGTGTACGAAAGTACGCACATATTTAGAATCTTGATGGTTTCGTTTCATCCAATCGGCTGAAAAGTAGATTTTACTTCAGGATAAAAAGATTTACGTAAATGGGGTGGAGTCAAAGTAAAGATAGTTGAAAAGACTAGTCGTTATTTTATCCTGAGCATTTGTGACCGGCCACAAAAAAGAGCACCGATGCAAAGATGACCAGTGAAAAGCCGACTCCTTTCTTCGTTTTTTCCTCAAACGAATGTATTGACATCAAAAGCTAAAGCGAACCGGTTGATTCGGGAAATTTGGAGTGTGGTTTTCATTCACGTAAAAAAATAAAATATCAAGATGAAAATTATTTGTTGGTCAATACTATTCGAAAAAATATATTTTGGTTTTTGAAATAAAACATTAACCTTTTTAAAATTGGTTTGATTCGTTTTTAAGAAATGAAGTAAAGATTTAAAAAAAATCCGACATACTGTGCACTTTCCATGTGATGAATGGCTATAGGTTGGTCTTTTCATCTACGACAATTTATCACGTAACAGATGTGTGACCAAAGGATATTGTGCTTAATATCCACTAATAAATATATTATTTGCATTTTACAATAAATTATACAGAGCGAAGTTTAATGACATAAAGGTTCGCGTTAAAGTGAATTTTATTACTCCCAAATAATGTCAAAATGCAGCTTACACAAAATATTAAAATAAATCTTTTCAAAGGGATGTTTTGAAGATAGCCTGTTAATAATTAAATTTGTTTGCTAATTGCCTAAGCGTATTCTTATTTAATTACTCTGTAAATAAACGATTAGTAGAATAAATGTTTTTCATCTCAGTCGTTAGACTTTGGAAGGCAGTTCTAATTTAATTACCGTATAATTAAACGGAGATATTCATAATGAGGTATTTACTGAAGGGAAAAACTCCTATAAATTCACTCGTTATCTTTACGAATCATCTTTAATTATCATATAATTTAAATATGTAAAGCAGGTGCAATTAGCTTGTACAAAAGGGACAAATTTCACTGTCAGCTTATTTAAAAATTGTGTTTTTTAATATTCAAAGTTCATGTAGGAGAACATTTGTTGGCTGACAGAATGCACAAATGACCTTATTCATAATACACGAGGCGGTTGATGAAAATGTGCATTTTTATTTACAATTTTTTTTAACCCACGTCTATTATTTGACATCGTGAAAGAATAATAACACAGCAAGAACTAAGCGTCCAAGCTTAATTGCCGAGTTGGAACTTGACAGGCGGAAACGGTCGATGCGAGAATTTTTAATTTAACCCCAAACTTCTAATCCATCTCTGAATGTTGTCGGGAGAAGTTATTTCGGAGAATAAATCATCGCACAAGACAAATGATAAGAGTGAAAAACTTTAAACGGGTGCTTTTCTCCCCAAGGGATGGAAAAAAACACCAACGAGCTTTTTCTCCAGTTGTAGGTAGATTTTTGTTATTATTATTACATAACTCTTCTGATTACAACTTCTTAGATTTGTAAAGGCTACAAAATATATACAATCGTACTACCATTAAGCTATAAAAACTTAATATTTTGTATGAAACTTAAATTTTAATAATAATCATCGCTTGAATATAAAACAGGAATGTTTCAATCACACAATACTAAAAATTTTATAAACTGTAATAAATATAAATAAAATCAAACCACCTGGTATATACTTGAAAGAAATACACAATAAAAAAAATAGTGTCCAGAATTTTCTTGAAAAGAATTTTCTACTAATAATTAAAGTTTACAATTATCAGTAAATTATTTTATACTAAGTTTTACATTTTTAACTTGTTATTTCCTATTATGAATTTTAATTTAAAGTAAATTTGGTATTTCGTAAATATTTGTGATATGTATGTATTAAATATTATTTATGTACACCGCAACTGTAATAAATAATTTCAGATTAAACGGACTTAAAAATAAATAATGTATATATTTGCAGAAAATATTCCGGACTACTTTGTTTAATTAAATGGGATATAACATACAAACTGGTCGACCACTAATTTAAATAACCACTATTATAATTTATTAACATTCACACTACTTTATATCGGTCAATTTTGTGAATTCTACGTTTTAATATTTATAAAATAATACTTAATTAAGAATGATTCATTTTTAAGGTATACATTTTATGTTGCTGAATTGTTTGCGAATTATTGACCACCTCGGGCAACATTTATTCAGCCACAAAGTGGTCTTATTATTAGCAGAAAGCTACAGTTTTTTCAGTCAAAATATACAGTGTAAGTTGTTGGCTGAAAGTGGTGTGGCTTGAGTTAGTGTGAAATAATTCTGAAAGAAGTCGTCTGGGAGTCGTTTCAGTCCATCTGGACGACCTTTTGTTTTACGTGATACGAATTCCTTTTATTGTGTGAAAGAACACAGAGCATCGTCTTTAACATATTAAATCTGCTGGAACTATTATACGAATGAAACATAAGAATAGCCACTATCCATTGTGAATATAAACGATAGATTTCAATTTATTAAATCTGAAATTTCACAGTGGATGTTGAAAAGTTAGCGAGCCGATTCAATGATGAACTTTTAATAAGCAAACTTTCACCAAAAGGATTTCTCGATGTCTGCATATTGCAGTTGATTGTTATAAGTCAAATCCCCAAAAGCACGCCTGAAAAGCCTGAAGCTGAAAGAAAATATACAGATGGATAAAGCTTACCCGCTGAGAATTATGGTTGGAATCGCAATGAACCACTTACTTTTAGAGCGGTTTGTCGAAATCATATTACGTTTAAACTTACAGCCAAATTAAACGTTTCTTCGGACACAAGGGAACGACCTCCGCTTTGTGTACAAATGAAATTTCGCAAAATTCAATCTGTTAGTTTTATACAGATTTCTGTACAAAAGGTGACAAGGGGTAGACGAGATGGAATTTTAATTCTTTATTCGATGGACATAAACGCAATTTGCAATTTGAATCGGATAGTGCAAATTCAGTTAGAGGTATTTTAGCCCAGTGATTGTGTTGCAATAGTTTAGCATTAATTAAGAAAAATACTCATACAATGATTCACCATTATTTTACACGAATATTCATTTATCACATTTGGTATTTCACATTTTTTGTCATAAAATTTAAATAATATATTGTAAATACAAATCATTTTTATATTGTATCAGTTAGTAACTTTTTATTTGTGAAATATAAGCTTAATTTTTTAAAATGAACGATACAATACACATTTTTACTCGCGGAGTGAATTTAAATGATTTAAATATTTTTTACTATTCTATAAAAATTATTTAAATTGAAAATATCTGATATATTAAACTCTCCTATTAATATATGTATGGAGTTTAGTGGGTATTTTTATTTAAAAAATCCAATAGGTAATATAGGTAAAATATTTTTAAGACATTGTATTTTTGTTATCTTATTTAAAATAATTTAATTGTTGGAACAAATTGATTTTTCTCATACATTTCATTCGTATGAAAGCCGCTTGTAGCGCTGATTTTAACGCTCGTACTGTTTATCTGTCACTTGTTGATCTTTCTAATAATATTATATTGTCTTTTAATTGATATATTAATGTGCGTCATTTATTCTTGCTCGATATATTCATGGACAAAAAATATGTCACCATGTTAAAAATATACATGATCAATTCAGATGTTGTTTTAAGAGAAATCTTGTTGCTTTCGAGTGTCTACAATGTTGCAGGTGGCCACAGCCCGCGTATAAATATATGTATAATATGCGCATGTAGTAGTAGTAAACCAATACGAATGATACTTAGATGGATATAAGTTCATTGGGTCATAAGCTTGTTAAATAAGTTTTGTGGTGATATAAAAGATTGATATAATACATCAAAAAATTGAAATTAATCAATTTTAGTTGGAAACCATTCAGCAGCATGTTATAAATGAGTTTTTCTTATTGCAAATGTGTTCGCATTTATTCAAAACATATGTGCAGCTTGTATGAAGTTGACACGTATAAGAATAAGTTGTTAAAAAGAACGGTTTCGTGTATAAACTGCGAACTTTTTTCATTCTGAAACAATGCGGCGAAAACTTGACAAACGGACTCATTTACAGTCGACAACAAGTCGACCCCGAAAAGTTAACCAGGTTGCTTTTTTATTTTTTTATGCATATGAGAGAACTGGAGCAAGTCCTTCTACATTCATAATACAAGGGCTTATATTATTTCAAACGAAGTGAAAATTCCAGAGAAATGCTAAATTGCTCAACCGTAATGAAATTAATGAGTGAGTGTTTAATATTGAATCAAACAATTTATAATAAGTACAAATTCATATTCATATATTTAATTCTTGTGTATATTATTTTGTGTAATTCTGTTGACTAATTTATTGCTATAATGTAATTTTTTAATTAAACTAACCGAAAATTATTTTTAACGCAAGTAAATTAAAGTTTATACTATATCATAAATAAAGCATTATTGTCAATGAATTAAATGTCTCATATTTATTGATGAAAATTATTTAATTTGACATATGAAGAGGACATATAACTATTCTATTCACATTTTTAAAAATATAAAATTAAGGAATTAATGCGATGAACATATTTTATATTTTATTTTAATCATGTTTTTGAATTTTTTAAGCAATTATTTTTTTAGCAAGGCCTTATTGGCGTGTATTGTTAGTTTTGCTGTTGTTTGGCATGTGTCTTGGGTTGCGTTTTGGGGTTGGAATAACATACCCTTTTTGCTAATTCAATATTACCGTGACCACCCCCGGTCCTAATTGTTTTTCCTGTTTTCTAACTTCACTCTCACCTTTTCTTCATCTCAACAGATTTTATCTAACCACAGAAAAACGTTCTTAGTTTGGCGTCAAGATCGCCAAGCACTAATTTCCTTCTTGATTAGACAAACTTTTTTGCCGACCTCAACACACTGTGCAATGCGAAAATATTAAATATTATCGACACAAAAACTATTGATAAGAATTTTCCCTTTAAGGAAAAATAATAAAATGTTGGTTGGCTGTGAAAAAGAAAGTATTAGTAGAGGGAAATACCGACGTAATGTTCGATATAGAAATATTTCCAGCTATCGGAGGTCGCCATCAAACAAATAATACAATATATTCATTTATATACGAAATGGTATATTAACGTCGTGTACATTTCGGCCCTAATTCCCGCCACTGTGTAACCGGTATATATTTGTGTAGTATGAAAGCCTTCTAGTTTCTTTTCTCTTGTATAGGAAGCCTTTTCCAGCGACTAGTGGAAAATGTTCTGTTTCCGCCAAAATCTGCGACTATACAATGTTTCAGAGACAAACAACATTTTTAATATCTTCATAAATTAATTGTTAAATTATGTATGTATCACCGCGATATAAATATATGTTTAAAATAATTAAATTTCTTATTAGAGCATGAAATGTTTCGGGCCTCTGTGTGGGCATATTTAATATTATAACAACATGAAATGCGTGTATGTAGGACGCAAATATAAATGGGTATCGTTTGTTATAATGCTTTGTGAAAAGCGACTGCCAAGAGCTCTTCTCTAGCCATATCCACATCATTTGCATTGTGTCTCTGATATCAACACTACCGACAATATCCTCATGTCCTTATTAAACTTTCAACATTAGTTTTCATATCCACTCGAGACTTCTTCTTGTGCCGAATAAGAAATTCACCACCCAAATTTATGAGGCGACTGACTCCATTAATTGAAGCCAACTTCATTATCTAGTGAGACTGTCTCGACCTGATTTCAAATTAGATAATAAACCACGAAATTATGGCCGATCAACGCCGCTATAAATCTCGTGAACGTAATGTCGAGTCGTTAAATTATAAAATATATTAAATGGAAATATTCTCATACAACGCAGATTTAAACGCCTCTAGTCCTAAAAAAATCCATTCAATATACATGAATTTTTTATACTCTAAAAAGCACAATAGACGGGGTAAATCCCAATAATGAACGTGGTGTCACGTTGTTGATTAAAACGTATTGGAGATTTAATAGTAATTTATGATATTATGTTTGCCATGAATAATATTATTTTTCGGTGAAGGTGGATAGGTGGTTATGGAATTTTGTATAAGGTTATGGAATTTTGTATAAGATTTTTTGCTGCCTACTTTGCCTCCCACAAACTTATCTATATGCTTGTGTTATTATCGAAATAGCTCAGGATAGATAGCGAAAATATTCTAACAAGCAAATAAATAGTTTAAAATGTTTCTACATGAATTAAGCTATTTTTATACATACATTGTTTTTTTTAAAGAAAATCGATCAATGTTTGTTCAAATAAATTTAATGTGTGATTGATTAAAATTATAAAATGCAGCATTTTTCTTGAACGAACATTTCGATATTATTTATTACTTTAATAGAATGAATAATGAATATATCTATTGTGAATATTTTCCCTTGGAAATTCCTTTCTTAGGATTATTATTTTTCCCGGCAGTATAATCCATTTGACATGTGCCATTCACCCGAAACTGATGAATGTTATATTTATTATTATTTTCTTTCTTATGAAAACAGATCAATTAGGAGTGATAAATTTTTTTCATAAAAGAAAAATCAGTAAAATCAAACAGTGGAGAAAATATGTTCTGTAGAATCGTTTTCAATGCAATGCCAATTCTCTTCAACATTGAAGTTTTTTTTCAAATAATCCGTTTGGAGCAATTATTAAAAAATAAATAGGTGTGAAAAAATACAAATGATGGAAAATAAATAAAATCCCGGTGCATGAAACATGGATTGGGCGGTGTCCGAAGTATTTTCAGAGACTCCCCTTTCAAAGGCTGCCGCTACTGAAATAATTCGAATATTTCCTGAAAATAACATGAATTTTCAAATCTATAAGTGAAAAAATACATTCAACGTTCAATATAGACGGGAGCGACAGAAGCCGCTTGTGCAGAATTTAATTAAAGTTATTGCATGTCTACCTGCCATACTATATCAGTTCATTCTACTAATTAACTAAGACCTGTGTTTTGATTCAATTTCACATTGTATTCGTGTTGAATAATGCGCTTTATACTGACAATAATACGAATATTAATTAAATTGTATTCGAAATGGTACATTGTACCTTTTTTGATATTACGATGAAGAAATAATATTATGTATTATACATAAAATAATCTTCTATGCAATTTCTCACCACAAACTAGTCAGCAACCTGTTAATTAGTTTTAAACCCTATATGTATTTTGTAATTATTTTTGTTAATCTAGATTTGATTGGTGTTATAATTTATTTGCCTTTTATATTTGTAAATAGTTTTTTTCCCATACTTTATAACTTAATATTTCACATAAATAATAATAAGCTACGCAGAAAGCACTCAGATGATTAAAAAGTAAAGGAAATTGACTATTTTTTATATTAATAATTGAATTCTGTCAAAAATATCAAGTCCATTAGAAAATAAAATTCAGTGAACGAATATATATATATTTTGAACGAATATATATATATATATATATATATATATATATATATATATATATATATATATATATATATATATATATATATATATATATATATATATATATATATATATAGCTTGAAGTATTTTAATTAAATAATAAAAATCAATAATAATTTTTGAAGAAATAAAATTTTAAATGATTTATTAATTTTGGTTTAACAAAATGATTAGCATAATTTCAACAATCAACAGATTATTCGTAAAATTGATTTAGATTCTTTAAAATAATAAATCTGGATATTATTTAAATATCCTTACATTTTAAAATTATATTGCATGTTTAACTCATTTGTCTTCTGCCATCTCAACGTAAAATAAAGAAAATCGTAATGCAACCAACGTAGAACCGACGACTTTTGAAACATTTATTTTTAAATGTCTGTCTCCCAGTTTTTCAAAATTAAAAATGAGTGTCTAATATTATGATTAATTTATGAGTAGTTATTATTATTGTATGCTTCAGACTTGAGATGTGTTTTGTGAGGGAAGTAGTCGTGTCAAAATATTATTGACGAGTACTTTTAATGTCAACTTCAAAACAAGCAATCGCTCTTAAAATTTCACCTGAAAAAATATCCAATATTTAGCCGATAACTTTGAAAAGCGAGGGGTGTTCCCAGGGGACTTTGTGGTAGTAGGCGGTCTCGTCGATTAAATGTCAATGTAATCGTCAAAGGTCTTCACTCAGTACCGGATCCTATTACGTAAATTTATTAGATATCAATTATAAACTTGACTAACAAGTATCATTATATTTCATCAAACTTCGTGTTAAATAATAAATCACCACAAGACCAATCAACGAACAAAAAAACTTGCGATAGTGAATCAATAATATGTTTAAAATATTCGATGCAAAATATAAAATAGGAAGAAACAAAAAACTGGAGTTTTTTTTAGTACAGAAGGAATAAAATATTCAGATGATACTTTTTACTACTAATACTATGTTTAAAATATTCAATGCAAAATATAAAATAGGAAAAAAACTAGTGGTTGGTTTAGGACAGAAGGATTAAAGAATTTTAAAGTTACTTTTAACTCATATTGAATTTAACGAACTTCATAAAAAATGATCTTACTAAAAATGTATGAATATATATTTAATTGATTGTAGATTCTATAAAATACTAATATAATATAATTTTAGCTTTTTTTGTAGGATTTTATATTACGTAACATTGTGGAGTTTATCAAGAAAGTGGTGCTTTTTATATTGAAAAATTAATAAAATTTCTTTGGAAAAAAACTGGAAATATGACACAGTTGCTATTGTCATCAATCAATCACTCTTTATTTTGATATCATTAGGAAAATACACAATTAATTTAAAAGATCTGCATTTTGTAGTCTAGCTATAGTCTAATACAGATCATCCAATTGATATAATTTACACGCAATTCTTCAGTCTTCACTGGTAAAAGAAGATCTAATTTTATATCATCATTGTCTAGTAGAAAGTCTATTCGTAGGAAGGAATGCTTTTCGATGTACGTAATAGTAAACGGACACAAGAATCGAATACCAAATTATTCCCTGAGCTTAAAACATAAAAGAACTTTTATTCTTGTTCGTGGGTAATTTAGCTGGTAGCAGATTCGAAATTTGGAAATTGAAAATACGTCCAATATTAGTACTCTTTGTATTCAGACAACGGCTTCGAGTTGGGAAAAAAGCTGAACCAGAACAGATATTTGCGAGAAGAAAACCTATCTCGTTCTAAATGTGTCCGTTTTTCATTAGCATTCAATATTATTTTCATAGCGAAAATCATACCACATTGTAATGGTTTTTCTTATTCAAAGCTGAACAAAGCATTTATCTTCAAACGTACAATTTTTTTAATTAAGTCTGATTGAACTTATTGAAACTAACGAATAATTGGCGTAACAGTATTAATTCTATAGAACTAATAATTAAGTCTTTTGAAAAAAAAAATTATAAATTCAAAGGAAATTAATACTTTTGTAATTAATTATGTTTGTCTTTGCTTGAGTAAATATGTCATAACCCAATAATATATTTTATAAAATATAATTTGAGATTATTTTAAGAGGAGGTAGGTTAACACACAAATACAACAAATCAAAACATTTTTGATAGAATAGGTAAATTAATTTCACAGTTTGGGTCATCTGCTAGTGGCAAGGATATTTATTTCCACTAATAATAAAAATTCGCTGTTATTCCATTTAAATATGATCTAGAAATATCTATATTTTATACGATTTTCTTTATTTATAATCAAGGTAAAAGACATATTTCAGCGGTAAGATGGCAACAACTGAAAAATGCTCATTTAGAAGAAATTAATAAATATGTTTCTAATTTTCCAGTTCTTTTTGTCAGTGGGTGATATGAATAAAATACTTAGAAACGTCTTGTGTACTTCAAACTTGAAGAATTTTTATTTATTCAAAACTAGGTGAACCCACTTTACTATACATATAGTTCGATTCTTGAGAACTTTATATCAAACGAACTAAGTTCTTTCGAAATAATAAATTATTTTTATTCATATCGTATATTATTGTAGGTTATATGAATTATAGAAAATATTGTTTGTAATAAAATTATTCCTACTGTGGCGTTTAGAGATTTGTGATTACGAGTCTTGTGAAGCAGTTACCAAACTATAACCTTCTAGGAATAAGGTCATAGAAGTTTAACGGTACAGTCGCTGCCGGTCAAATTGTTGAATTTCACACAATGGCTCATTGACATTTATGCGTGTGTTTCTGCCCAAATAAATAGAAATCACCTTTGCTCAATACAAAAAAAAAAAACAATTTAAAATAAAAGAGATTTTTTTATGTAAATATTTGCATGGCATGAGTATAATTTCACGGTTGGATAAATAAACTAAATACACAAAGCTGAGGGATAAGGCTTTTTTTTCTTAGCAGACAAATTACGAGTTTTCTATTAAAAATGTGACCTTGCCATTCGCGGTTTATGCCACGGGGGACAAACGCTAGCTAAGAATCGACCAGTAACTTGCCAAAGGAGGGAAAAACCCCAAAAAGAATAATTAAAGACAGTCACGATGATGGGAGACTCCCCAGAGAAACTATCTTCAGACGATATTGTACGTGACACATAAAATACGATTTGTCTGAAATATTGTTAAGCTTTTATCTCCTGTCGATTAGGTATTCATCCATATCTTAATGCAATGCTATGATATTAAAAATAAAATTTTCAAACATCAGATTTATATCATAGACTTGCTGGTCTTAAAATACATTATTTAATAATTAATAATATAGGTTACGTTAGCAAAATGAGCACTATAAGCAATATGCGTAATCGTAGTTGTTTGACTATAGAATTGAAATGCTACGAACATAAAAATGTTTTTTCGATCATTAATTACTTTATTATGAAAATTTTCAAAACTTTTTTATTAACTATGTAGCTTCCAATCTCACACAGTATAATAAAACACAGTAATTTTAATAAATGAAACACAGTTAAATCGTAAACCTAAAAGTGGGCAATGATTTAAATAGTTTTCTGGATTTTTTTTTTAATATTCTGGAAATATGGGATTGCTATTTGTTCGTTGAGATCCCCCGGGTTCTATAATGTATATCAACGTATGCTGTACAATTATATCATGAGCAAACCTCGACTAAGTGGGTGAAAAAACAGGCTTTAAAACTCTCAAATTTAGAGACCTTTGCGCGGCTTTTTTTATTTATTATATATTTTTTGCTTTTATATATAACAACATCTTTCCAAGAATCGACCCCAATTTTAACTTACTAAATAATATTTGATGTATGATAACCGTAGATGTAGATTAATGTGTAAATATTTGAGAATTAAATAGAGTAATCAATATTATGAAGGTAATCATTGCAAAGCTCAAATACATCAAATCACTTCATCGCACCCACTTGGACTAGGACTGAATATGAGATACAATTTAAATAATATAATTATAATTATAAACTAAGGTAATAAGCCTTATGCTTCATAATATTAATGTATTTTGCTTTCATCGATTACCCTGTAACATATTATCTATAAATTTCAATTCGGAACTTAATTGTTTTTAGACCAATTGATAAATATTTGCCTATTAGTCCAAAGTGTTTGTTTG
Source organism: Agraylea sexmaculata (assembly GCA_022606485.1). Taxonomy (NCBI): domain Eukaryota; kingdom Metazoa; phylum Arthropoda; class Insecta; order Trichoptera; family Hydroptilidae; genus Agraylea; species Agraylea sexmaculata. Next base: position 1,572 of record JAGTTH010003506.1, on the reverse strand, counting down.
TGTAACTAAATGTAAATTAAATGTTTCGTACATTTACTGCTGTTATGATTTAGAGTATATTTAATAGTGTGTTGGGTTTTCAAGGTATGGGCTAATAGAGAACTATAGTAACTTATTGGGGCTCGATTAAAACTTGTTTGGTATGGTCGCGATACGAGGCTCAACTTTGGAATTGCTTTTGCACATAATAATGCGGCTTCAAATGCAATTCTAGAAATGGGATTTGTGCCTCGAATATCCACAATTCGATAATTCGATAGCTTGTTGGTTTCTTTGTAGGAAATTATTTGTTTGAAGAACGAATCCAACCCAATTACATTATCGCTTAAATTTATACAGTTCCGCCAGCCAGCAACAAAAGCTGCATGTACTACCACAAACACCGACTGATTCAATTAAAATAAACTGATTTAATAAATGATCAACATTTTATTTTTAAAATTCAATTTAGTCAGTTATTGCTCGTGAAAGATTGAGATTACCTAGATTCCAAAGTCGGACAAAGCCGCATTATTGGTGACCTCTTTTACTATAATAGTTAAATATATCACCAACAATTTAAGTTCAAATAAATTGATTGAAGTAGTTTGACTCTCTCAGGCGTATACAAACAATATAATAAATAATAAATTAGAAAAATGAATAAGGAAATTTTGATTTGAAATGGATAATTTGAATATTAAATGTATCACAATATCATTGATATTCATTATAACAGAATCTCCGAAGATGACTACAAGTTAGTAGTCGAAAATAACATAGTCTATGAAGATGACTGCAAGTTAGTAGTCGAAAGTACTCAGACTTTTTAATAAAATTACTGTGGAAATTACAAATGACATATTTCTTTACATTACACATAATGAAATGCTAATGGAATTTATTTATTTTACATAATTTTAAATAATAATTATGTTTATAAATAAAGTAAAGGAGAGTTGTATAACCGCGTACACCTAATTCTTTCATATATACAATTACTAAAAAAACATATATTATCAAATGTTTTCTTATTATATACTAGTTTTGTTCATGGACAATCATTTATTTTTTATATAATATTATATTAACGCCTTTTACGGATTAACTTTCAAAAACAATATAATAATGATAACAAATGAAAAGAGAGCAACATAATAAAAAATAAAAAAAATGGAAAACATTCCATATTTGACATACTAAGAAATATAAGTAAGAAGAAACAAAGAGAAAGAAAATATTAACGGATTCGCAAACAGTGTATTTTAAATTCATATTTTATTGAACACAATACATTACAATAATAGGGAGTATTTTTATTTACTAAATATGCAACCCTTATATTTAATAATTATTGTGTGATTAGAATAGCTGTCAAAACTATTTCAAGAACCTACATACGTATGAGTTGCCTAGTATCATAAACGACTCTTAACCAATTAAATTATTTTTGACTTTAACACTAAAATTTTAACAAAAGAGTCAATTTTGATAATAAGGTCAATATTCAACTCGATTTTCAGAAAGGTTTGAGCCGGTTTCTTACGATATTAATGTACAACTAGGTAGGACACTTTCTGAATAATAAGAATT